>JAJEKB010001368.1:54233-109879 GCA_022393335.1 Macrotrachela quadricornifera | reverse complement strand
CAACTACCAGCCTCACAACAACCACCTCAACGACTACCAGCCCCACGACGACTACTTCGACGGCGACCACCTCAACCACTACCAGTGAGTAGAAATCTAGTGGGTGCTCTATGACAAGCATGCTCGAATCTTAAGTGTATATATTTTTTTTTTGAAGAAGTATCTGAAACAGTTCGGTAGGCTTCGAAGACTTTCGTTATCAATTTAACAAATAATCTATGATAGAACCGGCGTTAAACATCACGTGAAGGGTGGTACGTTGTGATTCCTACCAAAATTTGAAGAGACACCCAAGTTTCTGCGAAATCTCAGCCCTCTTCACTTTTGAAAATAATCGGAAATCTTGATTAAATTCGCGATATTTTCAACACCCGTTCGATTCCCTTCAATGAAAAGTGTTTTTGGTGAAAAATGCCTCATTATCTGACAGCAATTCCCGATAAATCACACTTGCTTGCGAATAGAAGTCAGTATTGATCACTTGATAATATACACGGTTTTCCTTCGGTTCGGTATCAGTTGAGATTATAGACAGACTCACTTGTCGACCTGCGACGCAGATAACTGCGCATCTTAGTATTAGTAGAACTTATTTATCATGTAAAGTGGATGATCATAGGTAGAACGAGTACTAACACATCTTCATACCTTCATATTGACATACGTTTTATATTAATTAGATAAGTCGAAAGTCTCATCCAATCGATTTCATCTGCTAAAATAAATTTATCCTCGAATATTTAATGTTCTATTTTAAATAGGTAATAACAATATTGTGACATCGAATTATTCGAGTGCATTAACTTCTAACAGCTCCACTTTTCGACGATACAACGTTTTATCACCACAGATCATCTTTCATTTTGAAGCAATCCAAGTAACTGTGAATATAACAGGTACATATACATTCACAAGCAAAAGTTCATTTGATATTTATGGATATTTATACATTCATAAGTTCGATCCATCAAATCCACCAGGCAATCTGGTCGCATACGATGATGACACAGATGGCTCTTACCAGTTCCGGATTGTTTATACGCTTAAAGCTGAAACAACGTACGTTTTAGTTTGTACATCATATCGATCATGTTGGCGCGGAACATTCACGATTGTTGGATCCGGTCCAACCATGGTCGATTTTTTTGGTATGAGCATTAATGGAATACTAACACCGTCGTGCGTAGACACCTCAACCACAACCAGTGAGTAGAAATATAATAAGTATTCAACGACAATCACGCTTGCATCTCAATTATATTATTTAAGTGTTTGGAACTGTTATGTAGACCTCAAGCACTTTCGATATCAATTTAACATATAGTTTCTGTCAGAGTCTCGCTTAATGATCAGATGAAGGCTGGATTCAACCAAACTTTTCAATACTTTATGCGAAAGATCTGAAACTTTTTCTGGAAAGTTATCCGACAACTGCTACCCATTTCAAAATAAACAGCGAGTAAATATTAGTTGAATAACATTTGATAGAAACAAGATAGGTAGCTGCTGCTTTCGCGATTCGAAAGAGAATTTTCAGGTGCATTACCACATATTAAAATATGGTCAGTTAATACTAGACCAATAGGTGCATTCTCAATAGACATTTTGGATATCTTTCTAGAGATACATTTTTCAAATAAAATCTATTCTTTATTTATATGTTGATAGACAAAATTGTTCTCTTTCAAATAGCGAAAGCCTCAGCTCTCGATCTTGTTTCTATAGAAAGTTATTCGAAAAAATATCCATCCGCCTTTTATTTTTGAATGGACAGTAATTTCTAAGATTTTTCTGCCTTTTTTTTATTGGCAGAAAATCTGTAGCTTTGCTAGGCATTGTGTGACAATTTCTAAGAAGTCTTATAAAGACATTTTTTGCAAAATATTATATGCATTTGCAGCTATTTTATTGACAAAAATTAGATGAAACACGAAGAAAATAAGCATAGCATGCACCCAGATAGAATTAGAAACAAAAAGTTTATCTCAAACCTACAAATGTTCTTGCAGACTGAAAACTCCTGTTAAACGCCTCGATCAACCAATCGTACATGTCACGATTGAAGTCTAAGGGAAAAACTACGCTTTCTCATTTGTTTTTTCTTGAGCGACAGATTTCAGTAAAATATTGCTTAGAAATCCTCTGTGATAGATGAACACTATTGCATTTTTGTTGATTTAGTCGCATTATAAGACTTGAAGAAAAAATATATGATATCGTATTTTTTCGTATAAACATTGAGCTTTCATATATGCATATATGTACATAGAACGCACAACTGCACCAACAACCTTTACGCAAGTGATTACAATACCACCTATCATTCCGTGCAACTCATCGTTCGTAGAAATCAATGGTGCCTGCTTTCCCAATGTCGTTGGACAGGTAATAAATGATGTTGTTTAATTCTATTAGTGGCAATGAAGGATATTCCATCTTAATGCTAATGTAAAATGAGTAGAAGGCCGAAATATTCTTATGTGTACGAAATACAGCGATTGCTAAGATTTAGAGTTAAAAGAGTTTATTGACATGGAAAAAAATTAAACAACAAAATGTGTCATCTTATCGTTTTATTTCAATATAAAATAAGTTTTAAAAATATTTCCAAGTCATAGATTTTGGGGCGCGGTTCAGTGTAGCTCCCCACAAAACATTAAGTCTATGTTTCACTCTTCGCATCTTTACTATCACTCCGCTCTTAAGACAAAGCCTCACGCTACACCATCACCCTTTGAGGTTTTGCTATGAAGCTGGTTGGGGGTGGGACGTGGAAAATCGAACACGGACATGATGTTTTGTGAGAGCTATACTAAACCGCGTCCAAGATTTGTTTTCTCACGATTCTTGATACTCTCTTGCTGAAACTGATCCAAACATAGGTGGCAAAGTTTCTATTGAAAATATGTAAGGTAGTATGATCCCAAGTTGATCTTTCCTATGTAAAAGTTATGAGATTAATAAAAATACAGTTGTGTTCAAAATATCCGTATGAAATATCGGACTATCGTTAATAAACTGTCCTACAATTCTTTAAAGCAATAATAAATTATTGGATCATTGTTTTCCATTACAAAACACTTTAATAAAATTTTGAGGGTGGGGAAAATGTCTATAACTGTTCTTTAAAAGTTTTTTTTAAATAGTGTTATAAGGATTTTTGCGATATATTCATCATAGAATATGGCATTGAACGTTCTTCGTGACAACCAAACAAATGAACATGATCTTGTTTCAAATTTAGTCAGCTATTTCTCTTATGCTTCTCTTGCAAACACAGAAATCATTAACAACCCATTGGTACCAAATGAAGTAGATGAAATTTTAAATCGTCTCAACATACCAGTCATCGTCAATGAAACGTCTGCGTTTGTCATGGTTCAGGAACAAAAAGATGCAGATGATTTAACAATTGGTGCAGCATTTATAACCAATATTGGAGGTCAAATCATACGGGAAAAGTCGAACGATCAGATAAATACGAATGACATAGCGGCTGCAGCTGTTATTGATCCCAATTCATTAGAAGGTGTCACACGTCTGAAGATGGTAATCATCTATGATCCTATCGATTATCGCCGCTTGAAAGATGATCAAGAGGAAAAAGTAGCATCACCAGTTATTGTGGCTGATATTAATGGAACACCGACGAGACAGATGAATATATCCCTATTCTTCCAAGAAACTTACCCAGCCAATGTGGCTGCACATTATTTTTGTTCTTTTTGGAATGACACCCAATCTACCTGGAGTGAATCGGGTTGTACACCATATATTTTCAATTCTGCATTTTCTCGTTATGAATGCTCTTGCAGTCATTTGACATCATTTGCTCTTATTTGGCGACCTAATCGCAACAGTACTTCCAAACTTGACAGCGAAGACATTGCTTCTATGGCTTTCCAGATCATTTCGATTATCTGCTTTTTAGCTGTTATTATTCATATATTCGTCACACGTATTATTGATCCAACTGTTCGTATAGAAGCAACCAGTCTGACACCTTTGATCTCACACGCAACTAGTATGCTGCTTTTCATTTTCTACATTGCTCTTGGATCCACTGTTCGCAAACATAGTACTGACACTAATCACAAAGAAAAAAAATGTTTTAAGAGTGCGAGTGCCTTGATGTTTATTGTCTACTTTCTCCTTATCTTGATGTTGTGTATCAAAACATCGATCGGCTATTTCAATTACTGGGGTATCAATCATAACCTCGGTAAACCAGATCTATATACGCCAAGAGTAGATGCAGTTTTCACTCCACAGAAGGAAACAGCGGAAAGGCTAGTATATATACTTGCACAACGTCGAAAATCTTTGAAGCTACTTAAGTTTCTTCTAGTAGCTTCGCTAGTCGTTGCAACTCTGTGGACTTTGTTGGTTGTTGGCTTGCATTCAAATCCTAATTTACGTATCATTGAAATATATAGCGGCAAACTTTGTTGGTTCACTCAAGAACAAAATATTTACTTCCTCATCCTACCCGTCGTATCATTGATTGTTGTCAATCTCATCCTGATTGGTATCTATTTAAAAACCATGTTTAATGTGTTTATCTGGTCACCTAATTACAAATATAACAGTCAGAGACAAAAGAAAATTGTAATTATCCTAATATCTTCAAGTATAACACAAGGCATTAGTTGGGTGCTTGGTCCAATCACAGCAGCTGTTAATAAATCGGCAGCAACCATTTTTGCTTGGCTTTTCAATATTTTCAATGGTCTCGAAGGACTTTGGATTATTGTAATCTATATTCTTATACGAAAGCAGTATATTGCAGAGAAGAAAAGGTTATATTCTCCGACGAAATCGGAAAAACCTGACTATATTAGTTTAGAAGAATATGACTAAACCAGAACATTTTCATTACAAAGCACACAAGAGAGTTAACAAATTCTTAACCAAAAAAAAGTGAACACTGAGCGTAACTTTCAAATATACAGTTCACTTTAACATTCATATTTTATCAATAAATCTTTACTTCACTTTTTACTGAAACATTATACAAAAAAATATATTACTATTTTGGGATGATCCTCATTAAGTTAAGCGTCAATTACTGAATGAACACAGAAATAATCTGCAGATCAAAATAATTGATCACACATGCTTATGTATATATACAAAATAATTCGATGATATTTTTTTATTAATTAAGTAGATGCAAGACATCTTCAAAATTATTTTAGCTTTCTGGAAAAAAATGTCAGTTTTTATTTGCTATAAATTGTGCAGCAAAAGCTTCATGTCTTTTTTGACAACATTCACCTTCATATGCAATCCATGTGCTAAGTTTTTCCATGAATTTTTTCGCATAAACATATTTCAACCAATGCTGAGGTAATCTTTGGTAACCATAATAAGCACCAGCTAATTGTCCATAGATAGAAGCTATTGCATCTGTATCATCACCAAGATTGACAGCAGCTAAAGCACCTTTTTCAAATGAATCTTCATCCGACCAAAATACCCATAACGCAGCTTCTAGAGCATTAACAATATTATCTGTACCTCGAATACCATCATCATAGCCATTTTTCTTATATGATCCTTTAGCAACTGACTCTATACTAGGATCAAGTTCGATGTTATTAAACCAAAATTTATGTTTCGAGTAAAATTCATTATCAAGTATTTGTTCTTTTGTATAACCATGAAGAGCAGCAACAATCAAACTACCATAGTAACGACATGCATCGTATACTTTACTATCTCCATGGGTGACTTGTCCACTTTGACCTGAATATATTATAGCTGCTTGAGGAAATCTATAGAAAAAGAGTGGGACCGGTGCAAGACGAACAAGAGCTTTATTGTCCGTGACTTCCTTCTCAACGCAACTGATATTGAATTGTCTTAATCGTTCAGGTTCAGAGAGATAATCTATATCTTCCATTGGAATACCCCATTCATTGGCATATTGCTCTTGACGACGTTCAAATTCATATAATGATTGTTTCATTGATTCTCCAATAGCAAAACATTGATAGGTCGATGACATGTATCCTAACCTAAACCACCATTTGTACCGAACTAATTGATCATAGAGAATGAAACTACGTCGAGCAATCAATGAAGTAGCTAAGCATAGGGCCATGGAAGTATTGTCGGTGAACTAGAACATATATTCTTTCTTATTTCATACAAATTTCAACAGCTTGTCTACTGCTATTTTTTTTTATATGTCTCAGAGTAAAGCTCAATAGTGTTGAGTTGTTTGAAAATTATCGCAGAAATATATTTCGTAGGATGATGATACTAATTAGCGAAAGAAACGCCTTCCGCTGCTTTAAAATTTCTTTTTTAAAAGCTAATATATGTAAGTCTCATCGTTTGTTCTGAAACTAAAATGACTTCTTATCACTTTTTATGAGACTGTATACATGACGCTAATATTTATCTCTAAAAATTACCTGTCCTTTCACAAGATTCCATGTGCCTCCACATTGAAGATCAGTGACTGGATAATGAACTAAATATTGATGTGATCGACCTTTTGCAAGAGCACCAAGGGCATCACCTAATGCTAAACCAATCATAGAACCTTGAATACGATTTAAAACATTTTCATCGATGGAATCATTTGGTTCATCCATTATGTTTTCAATTTCATCCGGCCTTATTATTGAGTTATTATTGATATGAAACTGACAATTGAGCCAATTTTTATCTAGAAATATGACAATTATAGTCAGAGAACTATATAATTATTTCTTTATTGATTAAAAAGTGAAATTATCTTTATGAGAACGTCTCTGAGATTTTGTTTTTTTTTAGAATAAATTACACTATCACTTGTTTTCTATACTGACAGATAACGAAATAAAATGGCATTTTTAATTGAAAAAATAAATTTTAAATAAGAGAATAGCACTTATTTGCTAACCTGTACGAAACTGACATGCTGGATGAACAGTATCATTTGACGGAACATTGAATGTCAAATCCTTTTCTTGTTGAATATTGCTTGTTTTGACAATGTTGGTTGGTTCATTAGCCGTCGCTGTTTCAATCATTTGAACTGCAGATTTAGACAGTTTTTGTTGTTCGATGTTTAGATCATCGATAATTTGACTATCGATAACTTCCGAATTATTTTCTAAAATAATGTTGAAATGTTCATGTACGATTCTGTATTGAGAATTGCCATCTATTCTGCGAAGAGGAAGTTACTCATACGTGTATAGTCAAAATTGATCTTTGTAAGACCAACACTAACAGTTATGCAGTGCTTCACATTCGCATCCCATAGAAATTGTATTAATAGTTTCTGAGAAAATATGTGTTCAACTGAATGAAATACATTGCATTCTTCTGGAACAATAGTGCTTATTATTTTACATTATCAGCTAGATGAAAAGTTAAGAATGTCGATTTTCCGTCAAGCAAAAGAAAAAGGGAAATTTCTGTAATTCAATTGTGTTACAAGTGTAAACTGGGGAGAAAATCTTTTTCGAAGTTTATAAAACGATGATCAATTATCTTCCGACGTTTTCTGATAGTTTCGAAGTGCCTCTCTATGCAATGGTTTATTGAACATAACTACCGCACTCAATATTCTGCTCAGATAAAACTCTAAATAATCATTGGAAGATCGAAATATTCATTTTCTGTGCAGTTCTAGAAAGATTGGCTTACTGCCAAATGTAAAACTTGTCGAGGAAAGACAGTCAATCTTTGGAGTCAATGAAGCTACAACCAAAGTTCGCATATCACCTTTGACATGGACAATAAATTTCCTATCAATGATCTTACCAACAGATTTACTTGCTGCATCAATGTTAAGCTGGGAAGTTTGTGAATGACGATTTTTAATTGCGAGAGCTTTTTGATGCCATTCAAGACTTTTATCGAGTTTGCCAGCTTGAGATTGAAGTTTGGCAATATCTTTGTACAACTCTACAAGTAATATGTCATTGAATGAGAGTTGATTTATCAAACGACCAAAGTATTTTTCAGCCAAATCACGTTCACCCATGTCCCATAATATTTTTCCCAGTGTTCGAAGAGTAATTTCTTCATCCTCATATTGTTGTTTCACAAAACCAATCATATTATTAAAATCATGTTCGGTAACACTACATAAAGTCATTCGTATGATCGATATTTCTCCCGGAAGACCACGATCAATGCTTTCCAAACGAAAAATTGATCCAGGCATAAAAAGTATTTCTTTTTCCGCAAAAAATTTACTATATGCACTGACATCAGCAAATTGTTGTGTAGAGACTTTCTCAGGATCGGCATGAATTTCAAATAATACTGGTAGAGTAGTTTCTGAACTTTCAGACAAATTGAGAAAATCACGTGCTTTGTTATCAATCATGCTAGTAGAAAAAAATGATTTTACGGAAATAAATTGTCCACGAAGACTTTCCAAAGTTTTCAGTTCATCAGTAGATATTCTTTGTCCTCGATAAACTTGTACAGCATGTTTAACTGAGCAGTCTTTTGATTGACGTTGAATATCAGAAATAAATTCACGAAATAAAAAAATCATATGAATATTTTGTTTTCGTAGAGCTACATTAAGAGTCTTATAAACAAATGTTTCTTTTGTATACCACCATAACGCTTTATCAGGTGAATACTCCTTTTCAAAAAAATAAATATTATTCATCTCTTCCATAGTATTTTGATACTGGTGTTTACACCATTTGATAAGTTCTTTTTTATCCGTCTCAGTATACTTCACTCTTAGAAGACAATTCATCAAGACTTGAAAAAAAATAAACTGACCATTTATACTAGTGGTTGATTCATTTGCATTGATCTTAGTCTTATAAGTATAAATTGACCATGGTTCTTCTACCATTTTATTGATTTCATGATCAGATTGAATACAAGAAACGAGTTCATTAAGACGAACAACAACCCCTTTTACCTTTACAAATCTATTGGCCCATTCTTCATTAATTTCCTTATTAATACAATACACATAGATTGAAATAACTTGTCGAAGTTTATGTATAGAAGGGACTATTTCTTGTCCTAACCGGCCGCTAACAACGATCACTATTCGATCGTTTTCTGATCGTTGCTGAATATATTTTTGGCATTGTTCTACATCTTGAAACCTTTGGAAATCATTGATAATCGAGCGCAATTGCTGTTCTGTAGTGTTAGATATCCATTTGCTAGGATTATTGTCAAGCCAGATAAGAGAGAAGAGTTCAAGATGTTGATCCTTAATATTTGTGGTTAACTCATCAGTTGCTGAAACAGAAATAGACACGTAATGTAAGGAGTATACGTGGAGAATACAAATTTTGAATATTGACTATTCGATATAGTAATCTCGTACTATAAACTGTACGGAATCATCGAGTTTCGCTGTGAAACTGTCATCGAAATTAACATTATTTGTAGTTTTGGAGTTAGACATTCATTGAGGTGATAAATCAGGCGATATCATCTGCTATTAAACATGATACTATGAAGTACTACAGTGATAAATGAATTTTTCATTTTAATTCGTATGGATTATACTAACTAATTTTCTGTTAGGAAAATTGCCATAGTGAACTTGATTGATTTTTAATTTTAGAAAAAAAGCTGTTTCTTGTTCAGATACTAGAAGATACAAAAGCAAACATTTTCAAGTATTAAGCGGTAGGTGCTTGCACTCGACAAGGTCTATATTACCATCCATTCTTTGAAGATTTATTTTAATACAAGAATTATTTATCTACTGATAATTTTTTAGCTGTAATAAGATTTCAAGACACGCTCAAGCATACACTTGCTCTTCTTCCCCTACTCTGAATCTTATCTCACAAAAAAATGGACCTTAGTAACTTCTGCTACTAACATAAAACAATTTTTTAAAAGTATTTGTATAGTGGAATTTAGAATTAATGCATGAGAGGATTTTTTTAAAGTTACTTTTTATAGAAGCAAGATAAAGACCTGCGGTTTGCACCATTGAAAGTGACAAACAAGCATGCATCAAAGTCTATAGGAAAAGATTTCTCTCACTATTTTCCCAAGAATTTTGGATAAAGCTTCTAGAAAAGCGGCGTGCATCTCAGAGAAACAGTGCTGTTAAGATATTATACAGTGTTGGAGAAGAATTTACTACTTCGTCTTTCCAAGTAAACAATAATCAAAAAAATTTAAATTTTTGTGGCATTTTGATAGAAACGTCTCCTTTTAATTCTTTATCCAGAGATGGGCAATTTCAACTCTGGAATTGGAGTGG
This sequence comes from Macrotrachela quadricornifera, assembly GCA_022393335.1. Lineage (NCBI taxonomy): Eukaryota > Metazoa > Rotifera > Eurotatoria > Philodinida > Philodinidae > Macrotrachela > Macrotrachela quadricornifera. The sequence goes on along the minus strand of JAJEKB010001368.1, from coordinate 99,669 downwards.
AGGTTTTATAATTGATAAGTGAAGTTGATGTGGCACATCCTCAAAGTTGTCCATCTCTGCCTTTACCCATATAATGGTTCTAGTTGAGGCACTGATAAAACGGCTGCAGAAATTGGATGCTGTTACCCTCAATATGGCAGTAGCATGGACTAATCATATAGCTGTACTATGTTCAATCTACCGACCAGTAGGGAGGGTATGGTTGGGTCTATATCATCAAGAACGGACCTGATATAGAACTCGGGATCGTCCAACCCATCTTTAGGCGAAAAAGCAGTATAGATAAGAGATGAGATTATCTGTTTTCAGGCGCTGATCTGGGCCTATCCGTTTCGAGAAATAGTTTTGGGCTCAATGTTCATTACGATTTTAATAGAGTACGAATCAGAACCTTACTGTCATCTATGTCTAGTAATGCTTTTTTCCGCATATAATGTCAACTGTTGACCTATGTTGGCTATGCATAGCTAACAAGATAATATTATAAATCTATAGAAAAATAATATATATATATATATCTATCTTTTGGTTTTTCTAAATCACTAGCAAAAATTCTTACCTATGGGTTCTATTGCTGCAGACGCGTATATTGAGTTGTTGGTTGATGATGCCTCTGAAACGTTTTTTGGAATAGTTGCAGTGTGAAGAAGGAAGAATGAAGATCCAGTTTCTTTGAGGAAAATCCGATGAAGATTATCTACTTCTTCATGTTTGACTACTACAAATTGTGTTCCAGGAAGAAGAAGAATTTCATTTTCATTGTAATTGGCTGCATGTTCACGAATGTTCTTACCACTTATTGTATCAATAATAAACATCGTGCGAGGTCCTCTTTCGTTAAGAAAAGCTTCAAATTTTGGCGTGTTAAGGGAAGTAGTGCAGGTAAGAAAACTGCAACAGACAATTGTCTTCTTATTAATAAATCGAGTGCTAAAATTCATATTGATTCCACGATAAACAGTTCCAGAATGAGACGAAAGATGAGAGATACCAGCAGTAAAAAGTTTAAGATAAAGCAGAAATGGTTCAAGCTTATTTTGATTATCAGCATTTTGTTCCGAGCAAAGATAAGTAGTAAGAACAACATGGAGGGGTTTATTTTCTCCCCAGTCCATCGTATATAATCGGATAGCAGCTGATTCTTCTATAGATGTGCTGTCTGTAGCTCTAGAGTACTCAACTATTTGTTGTGCAGCCCATGCTTGCTGAGAAATATTTGGTATAAGAGGAATTAAAGGTTGAACGGCTTCGTTCAACGACACCAGCGGCTTTTGTTCATATTCGTCAATAGGGAGTATGGTTTTCAGTGACTTTGAAGTAGCATCGCAATAGTGAAAACCTGTGATTGTTGTTGTTTGGTTCGCCCCCATTAGGATTTTAACAGATTCTAGTTACGTGTTCTAAAATAAAAAATGATTTTATGTTTAAAAAATTCTTATTTGCAAAGCGCAACTTCACACAAACCTTCAACATATTTTTACTTGATTATACTGTAGTCATAAACTCTATAGAAAAATACCGGATTTTTGGGAAGGATGTGCCCAGAAGAAGAACGTATGAGGTTTCGCAAGAAGTTTCCGAATATTTTTTAGATTCAGAAAATCTTACTAAATCTCAAATATTCTTCTCTCTGAGAATTGAGAAAGAAAGATGTAGTCAATTAATTTTGGGAAATTAGGTGGACAAAAGTAACAGTGAAGTATTTACGCTCTGCTAGAAAAAGGTGAAAATCTTTCAACATTAAGAAACTATCTTTCGGTTGTTTATGATAAAGGTCAGCAGTATAAACATCGAATGAGTTTTAGAGCACGAAACAAATTACAGTAGTTCCAAAATAATAACTCTTTGACTCCTATTTCTTAGACGAGAACTTTGTCTTGTGCTCATTTCTGCCTTAGTGAAACAGTTAAAGAAAATACTATGAATCTCACCTACATAGATTTAAGAAGTTTGTCGTGTTTGCTTGCAGTCAAACGGCGCAAAAAGTCTCATTCTTTCACTTTCAAACAATGCCCTTATCTTTACCACTATTATTATCAACTGTTTTAGCGTTGCTCTTATAAGAGATGTGTTTTTTATCAGTGTGCAAGTGTCCATGATAGAACATGGCTAGCTCTTTCTACTGCGCATGTCGTGACGGGGATTTATCGGCAGTAAAAGAATTACTTTCTAAACTGTCGCTCGATGAAATCAATCGAGTCGAAACGAATGGCTCAACTGCGCTCGATGTGGCTAGTGATAATAAATATTATGAGATCATCGAAGTTCTCCTGAAAAAAGGCGCGGTGCAATCACAAAAAAATCGTTCGGATGCAACGAATTCTGATAAAATATCTTCATCTGTAATTCAGAAACAGCTTCCTATAAATCCCACTGCTGATCGAATGGATGGTGAGAAATTCGTTGCTGAAGAAATTAAAACTGAATGGACTAAAGTGGGTCATGCCGAGATTGAGTCTGCACGGTTCAATTATCGGTATTTTATGAAAGCTGAATCTGAAATCGCTACCGTAGTTAAACTCATTCTGGATGACGAAGAAATTCGAAATGCCGATTGGATGGTGAAGATTCGACCATACTTCCTCAAAGCTGCTGAAGACAATGATCCAACTCAACTTATCAAAGCGTATACAGCCGAAGACGGACAATTTTATAGTCGTCTAAATAGAAAATTAGCCCAAGATTCTCTCCATTGGGCTAGTGAAACGCCCAAGACCATATGGCATCGTTTATTTGCAGCCCAAGTCGCGAAAGATCCACGTCTAGATAAAATCGATAATTGGAGAGGTAAATGTTATCGAAGTATGTGGGTAACGCAGGAGGAACTTGAGATTTATGTTGTCAACACAGTTGTTATCAATAAAGGATTCCTGTCGACAACTCAATCACGTTCTTTCGCCGAACATTTCATGAGAATAAGACGAAAAAAGGGTTTAGAAGAAGGAAAATTACCTGTCTTATGTACATATCATATTAAATGGCCACAAAAAGCAATAAATGTAGGTAACTATTCCGTTCTACCAGCAGAACAAGAAATATTAATCGTTCCTCATCGAACTGCATTTCGTGTACAACGAGTACATATTCCTTCCAATCTACCAGAATCTCCCGTCGAAATAGACCTTAAACGATATTTTCACAACAATTTATTTTCATCTTAAAACTTTTCATGGTTCTCACAACTGGAAGAGTTAAATGACAAAATTATCACTAAAGAAAAGATAAGAAATACTAAGATCACTTTTTGTCTCAAAATATTTTTAAGAGAGCATCCGAACAGCATACATGCCAAACGTAATAAGCATCCAAACTTTGTATGCAATCGCTTGTTCAATTGGGACTATACTGAGAAAGTTATTTGAATTTATATTTTAGCTGTTTCAAAGTCAGAATATTCAGAAACTTAAGAAACCAAAAGATTTTCTAAAATGCCTATATAAACTTTGAGAAAATATTTCCTGATATTCATAAAACATACTTTAGAAGTTTCTTAAATTCATTTTTTCCATGACCAACAACTTCCAAAATCATTGGAAGTTTGATAGAATATTCATCAGGTTTAATATTTTATAACTGCAAAGTGTCAGGCCTCACCCATTAGCCCCAATTCGACTCTGTTGAGCTATGTTCAATATTTTCATGGGTTGTTTCTTAAATGTATATCTTAACAAAGGTTAAACGAGAAGATATATTGAACATAAGCTTGAGTGCTATCATGAATTTCAGTCACATTCTGGATGATTAGATATTGCTCGTTGTTAAGAATTGTCAAGTCTTTTTGATAAAGCTTCTCCTATACATTTTCGAAGGCAGTGCGAATATGATAAAAATTGAGATTGAAAATAAAATAGAAACAAAATAGCCAATAAGAAAAAACCATGAATTATGAACCGACTTCATAGAACGTGAAAAGAGTACTAATATTATACGAGATGTAACACCTATAGAACTAGAATAATTGGTAAAATCAATAGATGTTTATGTGCATCAAATTGTTATTTTAAATGTTGCTTTCTAGTAAAATGAGTTTAAACTGTTGAACGCTTTCGAATAACAATAATGATGATTACTAATTCAGAGATAATATTTATAATGAATGGTATAAACACATGAATACTATTAATTGTTATATCATACTGTTTTATCCTAAGAAAGTACGTAATAACATATAATGTGGGCCTATTATATTGATCTTCATCATTAATTAATTGGTGATAAAATTATTTTAATAAATAGAATAAGAATAACAATAGTCTATGTTGCAATTTTTTTGCTTCTGCTTTTATTGAATTTGACTCCAAGACAAATATTAATAGCGCGTTCAATCGCCACTCATGCATATAACCAATTTCCTATATTTAAAGTAGAAGCAAGAAGAAAATCGATAAGGATACAACTAATTAATATGTATATTTGATTTTTAATGTCAAAGGTTTGTGTTAATATGAGAGAGGTAAGTTTTAATGCAATCATGATAATTGGGAAAAAAACGATTTAATAGAGTTCACGATTACATAAATACCACAATCGACTTGACCGTATCGCTTGTTTGCAAAAGTCATTACTGAATATATACCATTAATCAGGTGTTAAAAAAGCTATCACACTTGTAATCGAAAGACTAACTTTGACCAGAAAAGATTGATCCATAGAAACAATCTAGATATGCACACACATAACAGCTGTTTTGGGCATGTTGGGTGATCTCGATAACGTTGAGCATGATTTTCGCAATAAAATCGACCAGCACAATCATATGTCATGTTATGATCAAACGAGAAACAATTAGCTTGTCATTCTAGATTACATAAACACATCTGTATATGAACGTAAAAACAAGAAAGTTGTTGATGATTTTGACAGATACAATGATATAATTTGACTCGATGAAATATCGGTAATGTTAATTCTAGGAAATTTAATAATTTATCAATTGATAAACATCGTCGTAATGGATTAATTTCTGTTCGAATATACTTTCGAGAAAGAATCTTTTCTTGAATCTTTGAGGGTGAGGGTAAGTTAGAATAAATAACTAGTTTCACGCGGTTATGTACCCTGGTAAAGAGCAATGTGATCAGGTGGAAGAGGTTCTTCAGAAGAAGTTGAAAATCTTATTGTTTCGATCGAATTCGTAGATTTTGTATTTCAAAAAGTAGGATATAGCTAATTCTCAACTATGAGAGTTTAACAAGAAGCTACCACAATTTAGATTCGAATCTTAGTTTAAGAGATTGACTCTCAAGTGGTAGAGATTGTGCATAGTTTCATTCAAATTCTTAAATGTTTTTAGAGAATTCCAAGAATTTTTAGTTCATAGAGCAGCGGATAGTCAAGGTTTAGTTAAAGAAAGGAAAAGTAGCAGAAAAATTAATAAGTTTTTTGTGAAACACGATCTGAAAGAGAATGTTCAAGTGTTTAAGGGTAGAAATTCGGACCCATCCTCACCCCCCCCCCCCCCCACAGACCGTGATCGACAGACAAGATTAGAGTCACAGACCGTAAGCGACACCATCACAATGAGCGACCAACACTTAGTAACTCTTACTATTCTAGCACAGACTGTGATCTATAAAGTACTAAAGACCATCATAGATACTTATTAGGACAAACTCTGGATATCTGGTATACAGTGTACGCAGCTTCATCGGGTCTCACATTTTTAATCACGCAGGGATTGCGCTAACAGCTTTTTACTATTAGTGATTTAGTTTATCAACCGGTAGTTACTAGTGGAACAGATTTTTAAAAGAAATGTTACATAATAATAAAATGTACGATAGAAAATAGCAGATATCTCATTTTAGGAAGTGACTGAAAGTAGTTCAATATTATGTAGAGTATTAGAGTTGGATCGATATTTTATGAGTATGAGAGTTTTTAGAAAGCTTGGTTGATAATATACGTTGAAATTTGTTTTATATAGTCTGATATTGCATCATCAAATTATTTAGATAGGAAGACTGTACTCGCTGATGGAGCTGGCTGTGCTGCACATTCAAATTTGTCGTGATATGTCAATATTCAGTTTTTGGTACTGTTTTATTATTATGATTACTCTGTATTAAAAGATCAAAATATATCGAAAGACGCAGCTTGCAAAATTCTACAATTTACACAAGGTAACTTTTCTTACAGTTGCACTCTTCATTTTCAAAACCGATGAGATTTTGAGCGACTAGATTTCGACGCTGCAAGCTAGATTATTTATTGGCACACGGTACGTTCCACTTCGTGTTTCATCAGTTAATGAATCATGTCAAAGTGCATGATTAATGGCCAACCTTAGCCCAATCAATATACGTTTCGATAATAATTTTTTCTTCACTTTTTCTCTTATTATTGATAAAGATATATACGACTTACATAATAACAAATCACGAGTGTATAAGTGTCTATATTCAAAAAAAAGAAATAAAATCTGAAGATCTTCAAAAAGTTGTTATACGAATGATTGATGATGTTATATCATCAATGAAAATTTTCAAACGATTACGTAATGTGATTAGTCCATGTACAGTTCGATATTAGCAAAATGTGTATAAAGTAACAAGTGGAATTGATTTGAAAACATTTTCTGGTGGACCTAGACTTGAACGAACAAAAGATCTTATACAAAAGGTGAAGCAAAGATTTATTTACAAGGATCAACGAAGTGCAAGAAAATTAGCTAAATCATTCGGTGTCTTAGGACAAACAACGCGTCGAATACTTACAGACGATCTTCATTTACGTACTTATTGTATAACAACATAATCGAAATTGGCTGGTGAAAATAAAAAAAGGAAGAATATCATTTGCATATTAAGCACGAAAGTCATTAAGAAAAGAAGATCATGGTAAGATTTTATTTACTGATGAAAAATATTTTTCAGTAGAGGGTATGTTTAACCGTCAAAATAAACATGTTTATGCCGTTAGTTGGGAGGAAACAGACAAACAAAGAGGCATAGAACAACAAGCCAAGTATCCAAAAAGAATTATGGCTTGGTTGAGTGCTTCAAAAAATGGTCTTAGGTCTCCAATCATTTTAAAACCTAGTGAAACACTATCACACCACAATTGTATTGAAGCCGTTCTTCCACCTATACAATCTGAAGGTGAACGGCTTCTAAATGATCATTTCATTTTTGAACAAGGCAATGCCACATCACACACTCATCATGAATCATTAGCGTGGTGTAAATCAAATTTCAAACAAGTCATGAGTACTGATCGATGGCCATCAACTAGTCCCGATCTCGATGTATCAGACTATTAAGTGTGAGATGCTATTACCACTCATATGCAAGGGGTCAACGTGAAAAATTATGATTCATTAATTGATGAAATTAAAAAAGAAATTCGTGGTGTATCAACAGATGAATTTGTTCGTAGAGTCGAAAGTTGGTGACAAAGAATTTCATCCATTTTGAAAACAAACGGTACATGTATAAAATAGGTTGTTCTTTATAGATTTAGAGCTTTTCAAGCTGTATCTTTTAATATATTTTATTTTATTAATACAACTTATTAAATGATTGAAAATTACAATATAAAGCCCAGCAATTCAACCTGGCTCATCCAGGAGTACCTACTTCTATAACTATGTGAAATTTCAAGTCAAGAGTAACTGTTATTAAGAGATATTTTTTCTGTTTTCGAGTGAGTGTGTACCTTTGCAGCACAAATTTCACATTTAGTGAGTTTATTCTTTTTCTTTAGTTGCAGTAGAACGTTCTCACAATAAAAATAGCTCTGTCTTATAGGATTTTCTCAGCTCTATCTATTATGAAAATAATTAAACCACAAAGTAAATGCTACAGGGAGCGAAGCAATCTTGTAAACAGAAGCAAGTTTTTTTTGGAATATCTTGTACTATTCTTCTCCACTATTAAACAGAATGAACAATTTTATAAGTTTATGATGACCTGGCTGTTATAAACTATAATTATTTCATCTCTAAATCAGTGCTTTTTTTACCTATAGGACTATGCCTCATTATCAAATATAGAGAATAGCAATATAAGGCATTAAAATATGATTTATTTTTCCTAGAATTACAAGCTGAAGATCTTGAATCAGTTAAAATGATTAGTAATTCAACTCGTAAACAGGTTGTTAAACTAGTAGTTCAGAATGTTTTTTATAAAGCATCAACGACAACAATGAATGTTGATGTAAGTGTTACACATGATAGTACATTAATGTGTGTTATATTAAGTCCGACGTTTCAAGTAAAACAGTTTAAATTTGAAGACTAGCAACAATATCCTATAATATTATCATGACAAGATGGTATTAATAAAGATGACGAAGTTGAAGTATTTAGTCGTTCAAATGTAGTACCATTGACAAACATGCTGTCATTTTATAAACGCGAACTATTCACAGCTAAAGCCATTTATTTATAGCCAAATGATAATTGCATTTGCTGAATAATGTATGGATAAAAAAACACATTGGCTTTTGTTTGTTTCCCTTATTAAGTAAATGAAAATTTTAGATCACTATAATATTGAACAAATTCAATCGTAACTAGATGGTACAACACCGAAAACTAAAGTTAAGATTCGTCTTAATCGCAATATAATTTTTGATTCTACATCAGCTGCACTTAACGAAACTATTGAAGAAATAAATATACCAGTTGAGAGTGGGTGATATATCTATTTCTCTTCTTTCTATATGCTTCGTCTCAGAATTTTGATCAGCTAAACTCGAACAGTTTAATACATATACACATTTATTTATTTTTTATTGTCAGAAGGACCTCTGAAAACAACAATACCTAGTAAACAAGTAATCCAAATTGAAGCTAACCAAACTGTACCAACAGCAACTGAGTCAATGGAAGAAGTCAGTAATCTAATGTTGGCGCATAAATTGATAAAGAAAGAAAACTACTTTCACCAAATTGAAAAACATATTGAAAAGAGACAGATGTTGTACGCACCAATAGAGTTAACTCGTTTTCTACGAATTATCGATTTATCGATAATCAAAGCTTCGAACCGCATTTCACAGTCGAATGGAACTTGCATACCATCTAATCCGCGTATATTTACAATATAGGTTTCTGCGATGCTATACATATTGTCGAATGAGATATTGAAATTTTAAAAGAGAAAAAAAATTGATATAGTGAAATCAATTTAATGCTTATACAAATAATTTCTTTTTTCTAGATTTTAATTATCAGCTTTTATTGATCGAATCAGCTCATAAAATAAAGCGATCAGTTTTTGTTAATGGTAATTCTTCGCAAGTTAGTCATAGTGATTATAAATATCTTAATATTTATTTTACATATAACGCTAATGTTATTATGAATGAACTTATTTAAAAATGTATTTCTTATCGATCTATTTATGATTATTGTTAAATACAGAAATTTATTCTGTTTAATATTATGATTTGTTCTTTAGGGGTCAAAATAATCATGAACATGCCCTTGAAGATTTTGAACTAGATACTGCCAATATTTTTATTTCTACTTACCTGACTTTAAGTAGTTTAGATATTTAAGAGGCCACGTTTTTTCCATCAAATTTTGCTGGTACAGAAAATGATAAAATCTATACATAATATTAAATATTATTTCTAATTATGATTTGTCAAAATCAATGAACGACTATATTCATTGCGTAGGACAAACTAATTACTTTGACAAAATATGTATTTATTATTTTGCTTTCTGCCATAAATATTAGATAATTGTTCTGTTATTCTTAGAATATGCTATTATATCGATTAACGAGAAGATTTTGAGCATAAATTAAATTTTTCGTTACTTTTCTTTTTTATTATTTCGCGACTGTTGAAAATACTTGTAGAATGGTAGATTTGTAATTATTTACAACTAAATGAAACTACAGTTGATCCTTGTATTCTCTTGCTAAGTGGCTGACGAAAGAAGTAGAACACATATTTAATATTTCTTATAATTAAATTTTAATTATTTGCCACAAAAATGTTAGCGAACTACTCGCATAGACGAAAAGTGATTATATTGTTTTAGGAATAAATTAGAGAAAAAACAGATTGATACAAAAATATTTTGAAACAGCACTGGTCCTGAGTTCTTTTCAATGTCTAAAAACTGACTAAAATATTATATCAGTCATCTATCATAGAGTTTTGTTTCAAATGATCCTTTTTTGGCAGACAAGGTTGTTCATTTTTTTAGATAACATATGGTATACGTATGAAAGAATTACTACGATATATAAAGTCACACTCCTTTAGCATTCATAAATTAGCTGATATCCCTACAAAAGTAAAAAAAGAGCTTTCGAATTACGCTGTTTCAGAAAAAATTTTTATTGTTCTACTTCAAATGAAAGTAAATGATGTCAATAAATAGCTAATCATCAGTTTTTTCCATTTCACATGGCAAAATAATACGTCTTATGGACTTTATTTATGCCAGTAAATCCAGTACTCTGTTGAGGTCTATCAGAGATTTATCTATTTTGATTTTATTAATTCCAAGTTGTATATCACATAAACATAAGAGACATTGAGAGAAATATATTATGAGGGGCAGCTTAAACTTGAAACTAGTTAATAATGTCCGTATTTCATGGATAATGAACGAATGAAGAAAGTTAGTATAGAACTTGTAGTAATTTGAAGTTATTTGTTATTTAATAACTGTCAATAAAGAAAGCTTATAGTAAAAGACAAAATTTGAGACATAGGGTGTTTTTCTGTGTTGTTCTGATCGCGAATGTTTCTTAATGAAAATTTCTAGAATAGTCTCAATTGTTTCGCAGGACAGGATATAAACGGTTCTTCTAGGAGTCGGAACTGTTCTGCGTGACTTTAACCAATGATCAAATGTATTTTGAAACAGATAAAGTTTTGTTTGTGGATTTAAGAACTTTGCAAGAAGACGGGTGTTTTCCAAGAAGCTCGATCAAAGATTTTTGGGATCGAGAATTTTGAACCGTAAGGTGGTTTCTGTACCTTGAAGGTACTCCATGAAACTTTATAAAATATCGCTATTTTAGAGCAATAGTCTTACTTTAGTGGAATTTTTAAGACGAAAAATTTAGAAAATCCATCAATGGAACTGCATGCCTCGATCATGGAAACTTTTTATTAATCTTTATAGAATATCATTATTTTCGACAAATAGATCTCTTCTAACAAGAAAATCGAAATTAAGTTGTACTTGTCTCACACTTATCATTAAACCACATAATTTCAAGTAAATTACGTGTTAATTGAAAAACTTAATACTTCATATGAAGTGTTAATTAATAAAACTTAACTTCGTTTGACGTTAAATTCAATGGCCTACCATTAATTAAGGGTCAGGTATAGAAATACGCATTTAGATAAAGAATTGAAACGGGTGAGATATAAAGTTAATCATTAGTACTAAATCAAGTGCGTTTGGTTGATTGCTTTGAAGAAAATTAGAAATCCTTCTTGAAAGAATAAAAAAACAAATTCAAGATAGAACCATATTTTGCTAGAACCTTAAAAGATTCAGAATATACTACCAAAATCTATAACACTAAAAGGTTTTGTCCCTAATACACTTTTTTTAGAGGCTAGAAAACAAAAATTTTGTTTTTCTAGTGGTAGTGAGAATATTGACATCTGATCACATATACCACTTCAAATAAAAACATAGCACAACGAAACACAAAACGGATACTGAAAATGGCGATACTTCTACCACTTCTTATTGTTTTCTTTTCTTCAAAATTCATAACCGCTGAAAAAATGTGCATTATTGGCTACCGGTGCGTTTATAACTCAACGATCGATGCTGATTGTGATCAGCGAATGGGTTATTCAGTTGGTTATTCGGTTGTGAATGAGCAGGGACACCCAACATGTATTCCAGATCAAACGAGCAGGAACATATTTGGTATCGATAGTCGAGTTCAAGTCACCTCGAAGGATTATCCGTGGCGTGCAATAGGATACTTGAATACCGGATGTACTGGAACATTAGTGGGACGAGATTTAGTATTAACGGCCGCTCACTGTGTGATCAATCCGAGTACCGAGCAGCTTAACAACATACAAACTTTTTACCCGAACAGAATCAATGGAAACGCACCTGATTCATCATCAATCAGTTATATTTGGTGGGGTACAACGAAACCAGACGTCTATCGTGAAAGTGATTGGGCCCTATTACGCTTGTCTAAACCGCTGGGTGACCAGTACGGCCACTTCGGGTTTAAGACACTTAGCGAAAGTGCGATGCTTGCCACAGCTGGAACAATGGTTGGATATTCGACTAATTTTCACAATGGACAGACAGCCGGAGCACATATTGGATGTCATATAAAGAAAAAATTACGTGAAAATTTCTTTTTGCATGATTGTGATAATGGTCGTGGGGCCAGTGGTGGTCCGATTTTTGCATTGTGGGACAATACACCGTATATCTATGCATTGAATGTAGCTGAGTTCAGAAATGGTGGTTCAGAATCATTATGGTTGCCAAACTATACAGAAAAGAATGCAAATATTGCCATATGGTCGCAACAACTCCATGACAAAATTGTTGAGCTCAGAAAATCGTAGAAGTTTTCTGTAAGACATTTGATGATGCAAAAGAAATAAATGGCATACAGAGTTCTATTCAGATAAATTGTCATGATTTCAGTAGCATACGGTTTTTCAGGGTAGATGCATTCTTGGAATCGAATGTATTCCATGTAAAAAAAACAACGGGAGTAGATATCTTACCACAAATAGCTGTATTTGAAAATTTTAAGAACACCCATAGGGATTATCTACCGTTTGAAAGAGGTTTTTCGATAATCTCGAGTATTAATCAGTATTAGCCGTCTAATAAATCAATTATAAGAAGATAAATGCTATTTGGACGGCTCGTGCTCATGATTTTTCTAACCCTATACCAACTCTTAAATATGACTTGGATTAACCAATTTAAATATTTGAGTTAGTAGTTATCTACCAAGCTGGGTTGGCCAACTTTATTATAAGAGGATTGACGAGTTAATCGGGAATTTTTTTGTATAATCTTACTCCCGAAAATTTTTACCTGCTTATTTTATTAGTGGAATCGATAGTTCATGGTGACAAACTACTAAGCCCAAAGTATTGGCTCGATTGATGGTATAATGAAGAAGTTATGAAGACCACACCGTAGTTAATTACTGATAAAATTAAAATTAATACTACGTAGTGGGGAAGCAAAAATCAGTAATTTGAGGTATTGTCTCTCAAGATTAGTTGACCCAAGAAATTTGAATCGTACATCGAATGGACATATAAAAAAGCTACAAAGCCAGCATAAAACAAAACATTTTTAATCCGTAAAAATCAAAATTGTTTTGGGGAGTACGGAGTTTCATGATCCTGTTGCTTGCGGTTCTCCAATTTTCCTGTACGGTCGGTGTAGATACTCTAGTTGCACAAAGTTATTTACATAACCCATTATTAGATTTCTGGGTACTTAAATATCCAGCCTGAAACTAATGTAATTGATGAAGAGCTCGGCATCGAAAATTCGTCATTAATTGAAATTTAGGCATAAAAAAGTGTAATTGGACGAGAGCATAAGTGCGAAAACTTTTGATTCATTGCATTTTCAGCCTGATAAAATCTCAATTGTCCTAAACTTAGCATTGAAAATCTATAATTGAATGGATTTTGCAGCTCCAACACTTAAATTCGTTGAAAACGAAACGCTGAAAACCCTTAATGGGATTGACTTCTAACTTGAAAAATTTTAATTGGTGACGAAAGTGAGCTCGAAAACATTCAATTCTATGAAGCCTGGCGCCAAAAAAATGTATTTGATTCAAAGTGCGCCATCGAAAAACTTTCATTGGGTCATTTTCCAGGTTCCGAAAATCGGTTTTGTAATCATGCGTTTATTTAACCTGCGCTCTAAGATCTGGCACAAACAATGGTACACACGAAATCCTATTAGTATTTTTCATATAATCTCACTTCGGTTGAAAGAAAAACTTTATTTGAGAAATTTCCAAAACTAATAGTGCCATTCAGTTCCTCGACCTTGAAAACCTTTTGGTCAAACTTTACAGGAAGTGCATGTGGAAGACAAGTGCCCATTAACCGTTTAGACGATGTTTTTTTGACTCTGACAGTCACATACATGCATACATACATATAAAATTTGTTTTTCATATGACCTTCCCTACAGTCGAGAGAATAACGTACAATTATTTATTTAGTTGATTGATATTGGTAGTTTTATATAGAAATATTCGAATTGCGTAGTTGTCGTGAGACATTCTATTAGCTTTATTAATCATGATCAAGCATTTTATCTTACATTTTTGACAAAACAAAAGTATTTAATACTGGATGAACCATTGAAAGCCGAGGTAAATCTTGTTTCGTGTAGTAAAAACTTCTCTATTATAAATATTATCGAGACCCTATAAAAGCGATCATTATACGATGGTGTTCACTTTAGAGTGTTACTGCTCTGCTTGATATGAAATAGAGAACAAGTTTCCATTTGAATTGCAGGATTTTTCAATTGCAACACAAAATTTTATTTTTTGAAGAATCGTATGCTCTCTGTTTTATTGTTTTTGTATTCATATATATATATGGAAGTTTCCAGTCAGTTTTGTATCCCGTTTTGATATAGCCCTAATGTAAGGATAAAACGTACTATTGTTCGGGTCATAGGTATCTCTGAATTGGCCCGAATAATATCATATTTTATCCTTACAATAGTAAAAAAAAGTTACCATTTGACATGATGAGCTGGTGGCTTTTCTCTACTATTATAAGAGTATAACGTGGTGTTGTTCGGATCGATTTAGGGTTTAAATTATCACCCTCTCTCACATGACCCGGACAATAGTATGTTTTATCCTTATAATAGTGAAAAACATTAAAAAACAAGCAACAGTGCCAATTATGTCATTGCTGTCTTACCAGAATTTCGTTTTTGTGTGTTTCTTTTCTGTTCTCTGTATGTTATCATCATCCTGTCCTTCGATTCTTTCGTAAGCGTCTGTAAAAAATTGTAAAAAATTAAAAAAAGTGAGACGTCACGAAATAAATAAAGCATAATTTTAAAAAAAAGTAGCGTCATACTTGAAAGTTGAATTTAAGTATCCGACTATTCAAATATTAATCATTCAGGTATTCAATTATTCAAGTATTCAACTATTAATCATTCAGGTATTCAGCTATTCAAAGATTCAACTATTAATCATTCAGGTATTCAACTATTCAAGTACTCAACTATTCAAGACTGCCATTTCTTATTTTACAAATGAGATTTATACAAGTCCACGTGAAGTATATTTATATTACATTCATTTTTAGAACAGGTACATTAATCTTCCAAAATAGAGTATTTAATTAAGGAAATTGATGAAATAAAGCTTTTTTCATAGAAAGCAACACAATATTTCACTAGTTTAATTACTGAATCAAATTTATTGTTCGTTTCTTCTCAAAAAGTACCACGCCATTGTATTCATGACGATTATTGCAAAAATTCTGGAAGAAATACAGATGTTTGCAAAATAAACTTGGAAAAATTTTTATTTTTAAAGCAGTCGTTTCTCTACTATTATAAGTAATTACAAAAGTAATTTTTCGGAAGTAGAAGCCTTCAACAGGTATACTACATGTTCTATATATATAGAAGTCTAATTTCTTTACTCTTCGATATTTGAAGAAGTAAATAAATAAAATATGAATTTATATTTTTGTATAGTATTCGTCACAGGCTATCTATCAGTATATAAAGCAATTCGAAGAGCATTTGTATAGAAGATGATATATGCGGAAGAATGTTTCGAAGTTTTTTTTTTGCAAACAGCTGTACTCTGACGTATACCTAATGAATAAGTCTGATGAGTTAAATTTTGCAACACGTCGCTTTTGTGTTTGGGGGGGGGGGGGGGGGGCGAGGAGTAGTTTTATTCATTTGGGAGTCCATTTTACACTCGTACTTGCGCGGCCCTTTATTCACGCACTTTCATAATTGTTACGATGAGAAATATTTGAATAATACAAATTTAAGATGCTGATATTAATCAAAAATATTTTGCTGTGTAATGAGAGGCGCGCAGCTGAGAGAGATTTTTTACCCCTTCTCTCGTCTCTTAATATCTTTACAAACTTCCAATCACTTTTATCAAGCACAGCAAAATATCGATTGCACATCAGTATAAAAAGAGTCAAATATGTAGACATATTTATCAGTTGTCCTTGTGAATTTCCTTTCTTCAAATGTTTCTGCTGATCATGCAAATGAGGCTCAGACATATAGGAAGGTTCGAGAAGAGAAACAAAATCTACTTGTTCAGAATTCATTATTTTCGTTTCATATAACTAGTGATATACGTGATATTTCATAAGATATGAAAAGTCCCACATACTTTAAGAGAACTTGCCGTAAATTGGATACTTAGGATCCTTTGACATTACAGACTTTTCACTTAATCGACACCACATGCTGTGCACCAACCCTCATTCATAGCAAACTTTGCATGTCTACGCATGTGCAAGCGAAGCCGTCGTATGGTCGATAAGACGTCCCTGTAATTAGATGAAAATGTATGGATGTATTAGTATAAGTGATTTGAATAATACCTCAGTCCGTTCAACAATTTTGTTACTTCCATTACCTTTTTGTCCGAATTTCACACGGCAAATGTCTGCGTAAATTAGAACAGGAGATTGGATTTTTAAACAAAAAGAGAAACATCGATTCAGTAATAAGTATGATTTAGTAGATTAAAGAGATCTCTGAAAGTATCAGCGTCGTTATGCCAGTGAGTTATTAAAAACAAACAAACGTTTGCATGACGTTATTTTCTTTTCGTTTCTTTGGATTCGAATAAAGCGATGACGGACGAGTTGTATTATGTGGAATGAAAGGAGAATATGAAAGAAATGATGAAGTGAGTTATAACATTAAATTCCTTCAAACTAATAGGTTTTGTTGGTAACAATTTTTTCTTTAACACACAATCCAGTTGTACTCATAACAAGAACGGTTGTACTCCATTAATGACTCATTTAGATACAGCAAAATGGAGTAGCGACCATGTTCGAACAGTGTTGTTGTCTTCTGTGCATGTCGGAAGTGCAGTGGAAAAAATGACACGAATACAAAACGCAAGAGACTTCTGTGCTTACTAGAAAATCTCTAGAAAAGCTTTCCAGTATGGCGGCAACCATTTAAAACATGACTTACAATGGAAGGTCGGAAGCTGGTGAGCAGCAAGATTGGACTTGCTCGAGTGAAATGATTACTCTCATCGAGAAACTGACGAATTCAAAATATGACGTGCTGCTGGCGTACCTAGATAGAAATTTTTGAATCTCAAGGTATGTGAAATTTAGGTATGAAAAAGAATCAGAGAAGAGTTTGTCCACTATTATAAAGACAAAAATATAGTGTTGTTCAGGCCGCTTATGAGGTTTATTAGGATTCTCTTTCATATGGTTCGAACAACATCATGTTCTATCCTTATAATAGTAGAATGATTTTTTCCTGTATCTGATGGAAACGGGGTTTTATATCAACCACTAGAAAATTTAACTCTACTACTATAAGGACAAAACATGGTACTGTTTGAGCCAATCCTAGGATTATCAAGGATGCTCTCTCATATGGCCCAAACAACACGATGTTTTGTCCTTCTAATAGTGGACAAACTTTTCTCTGATTCTTTTTTATACCAAAATTTCACATATCTTAGGATTCAAAGATCTCTGTCTAGACACACCAACAGCACGTCATATTTTGATTTTGTTAGTCTCTCGATGAGAATAATCGTTTCACTCGAACAGGGTCAATATTGCTGCTCATCAGTTCCCGACCTTCCATTTTTAGATACTTGCAAAACCTCTTGAAGAGTTTAGCGTCATCGCATTCGGTTATTGCTCTTTATTTGTAGACCATATAGGTTAATGCTATAATCGGTATCCGTATAAGGGACGTAGAGAGGGCAGAATAGTGGGTGTTTTTCTATTTTATCGGGACGTTGATTCTTGCATTTTCAAATATTTTATACAATATCTTTTCGATTTTCTAACATCCTAAACGGACGTTATAAGTTACCTGTCACGGCTGAATATTGTCGTGTACGTCAAAATTAAGTTCGTTTCACAGTAGAATTAATGTAGGAGGATGTTGTGATACCTGGTCCTATACGACCTGGTAAGATATACAGTAGGGTGCAAAAAAAATTGCCGTTAGTATTTCATAAATTTACTCTACTAAATACAACGAATATTGAAAAGTCTTTTATATATAGATAATAGATATACCAGGGTATACAAACATAATAATGGAGGGTTGGCGCTATTTTCCTTTAGTCAACAAAATAGAAAAAATTATAGCTTCGTCGATGCACTCAAAAAACTTAGGATCATTTTGCCTATGTACATGGACTATGTTTTAGCCTAAACGGCATGTTTGAGAAAATATTAAAGAAGGTAAGAACCTCGTTCGGAATCAATATCTCATAGCCGAAGTTTCAGCTCAATACGACGTCTTCTAGTTTTTCAAGGTGGAAAAGAAACCTAACACCATTCTGGCAACTTGTGACTTGTCTTTGACGTTGAAGATGGATCTTGAGAATGGTGCATTTGGAACAAAATTTCATCCAATAGCTGAGATCGGTCTAGTACGAAAATTTCAAGCCGTTCGAATAAGCCGTTGTTGAGATATTGCAAAAATCGGGTTGGGACGCCATTTTTGCTCATCATTCTACGTACCGTGATGTTCGATCTGCTTCTAAAACCTCATGTCGTTGAAGTTCATTTACATGTCGTTAAATACTATGGACAGTCACTTTCTTTAAGAATGCAATTTTCGTGGCTCAGCGATTGTCTTAGTCCCAGCAGTATAAGTTGACCGCTTGATATATTAGAAAAACAATGGAAACTCGAAACATGATGTCTCTCGCTCTACTAAACGATAGTTTTTGAGAAGTCTCACCTTCACTGCAATCTATAGTACATCCTTGATTACTGATAAAAGTTTGAGAAGAACTCGTTCATGCGTTTGGCAGATATGGCTCGAGGAAATGTGTAATTGCAGCGGCAATTATTTTTGCACCCCACTGTAATCGTAATACAGAGTATACAAGAAAGTTTGACTACGGTACACTCACGATGGTAAGTTTTTCATTGACAATATCGTAACCACTATTTAACGCTGCTTTCCATCGTCTCAATGCATGATCTAGAAATTGTAAAGTTTTAAAAAATAAGGATTAGATTAGTTACTTATAGATATTGATTCAATCTATATTATAATAATAATAATGTATTTAACAATAGCTTAGTTAAAGGCGTACTTTGTTCTGTACTTTTATTGCAGATTTATTTGCTGAATGTGGATAAATTTCAACTTGAAACGAAATTAATTCAATTTCCTTTTCCAGTGTATTTTATCTTCTAGTTTCTTATCAATGCATCACAGTGATTCGACACTGAAAGGTACGAAATCGCTCCGTTCAGAAAAAAATGTATCTCTTAGAAATCTAAATACGTTTGGCTTTGATGTAATCGCTCGTTTTTTTGTTAGAATTGAGAAAGAAGAATATTTGGTGAAAATTTTTCATGATCCATATTTTATAAATATCGAACATAAACTTGTTCTTGGCGAGGGAAGCAATACGCTTTTTGTTGACAAATTTTTTAATGGACTTATAATTCATATGTGCATAAAAGGTTTTACTATTGTCACAAATGACGATGACAACAGCAAGATTATATTGAAAGTTGGTGCTGGTGAAAAATGGACGGATTTAATAAATTATACGGTTCAACATGGATACAAAGGTCTGGAATATTTAGCTGGTATTCCAGGTACTGTTGGTGCTGCACCAATTCAAAATATAAGTGCATATGGAGCAGAATTAAGTGAAATATTTCTCGAATGTCAAGCATTCGATACTCAGAATAAATGTTTCGTTATATTTGATAAAGATGCATGCCAGTTTGCCTATCGTAAAAGCAGATTTAAACAGGATAAGGATAATCTTGGCCATATGCGATATATAATTACACATGTGACTGTTGAATTACTTAGATCATCGCCAGAATCTGTTGAATTACAAAGCAAAAATATCATTAACAGAATTCTAAAACGTCGATCCATAAAATTACCTGATCCATGGTTAGATTTTGGAAATGCTGGAAGTTTCTTTCTGAATCCAATAATAACAAACGATCAATACAAAAAGATTATGCAACAAGAACAAACTGAGATTACCCATTATCGAATGAGTGATAATCAAATAAAAATTCCAGCTGGATGGCTCATTGAAAAATGTGATCGGAAAGGTTATTATCTACGTACAGCTGGTACCTGGCACTCTCATGCTAATGTATTGATTAATAATGGATCGAATAATGGTTATGATTTATGGACATTAGCAAAAGATATTCGTACAGTTGTAGAAAAACGATTTCATATCCGATTAGAAGCAGAAGTTAATATCATTCGAATGTTTAAACCAATTAAAGTATGCTTTATAAATTATTTAAATCAAATATGCTCATACAGTATTATATTATTTTAGACTATGACACCATCAAAATTAATAATTAGACAAAATCATTCATGGAAAAATGAAAACGTTCTGAAAACCATTCATATTCCATCAGACAAAAATGCTTGTGTTCATCTTCTTTTTGCTGCAATTGGTTTACGGCAAGTAGTTTGTTTTAAAGATGGATTTTATGAAAATATCTCTTATGATGTAGCACGTATTTTGCAATGGATCGATGAGAATAATGTAGCCGACCTTTATTTTCATAATTATCAATCATTAACCATTATACCAAATGGATATAAATTAACTGATTTAACTTCAGCATCATTTAGTCGAGCTAGTATTGATCTAGCTGGAAATACTTTACTAACATATGGTAGTGTACGTTGTGTTGAACTTGGTGGTTGTCAATTTACTCAACGTCCAATTGATCTTCATCTCAACTTACTTGTTACACTTGGTGGTCATAGTGATGATGGTGAAAAATTTTATTTGAAAAAGAATTGGAATGATTGTAATGATGATTTTGAATTCGACTGTCGAACTAAAAACAATATATCAAGTGTTGGTTTAACAATACATGCTATACTTAGTTGTTGTGCACTACCAAATCATATTCAATGTAAATTGACATATGTTGCACTTGAAGTATCTGTGCAAGCAATAATTCAACTTGTGTCCAAATATCGTTCACTAATTGTAAACGAATTCGAACGTACTGTTATTTTTGAAAAAACAAATTCATGTTCAAATCACAATCTCGTACTTGAACATGTACCAATTGATCAAAATTATTTATTTACTATGTGTTCATTTGCTGCAGCTCTTAAATTTAAACTTGTAATAAAAAATTTTGAATATGATCGATGTATAACGAAATATTTAAAATCTATTATGCCGTTGGATATCGATGATACGAATTCCACTGTTTTAATTGATGGAACAACAAGTTTTATTCACAATCAAAATGTAAATCACAAACTAATTTGTGATATCTATCCTGATGGTTTACCCACAGATATTTCACCTATATTAACTGCTTTATTTACTGCTCGAAATATTGCATTTGAACTTGTTGATCGTATTTATGATACACGTAGTACACAATGTAAAGAATTCACTAAACTTGGTTATGATATAAATACAAATGGTAATACAATCATATACAATAAAATTAAACATGGTAGATCGTCATGTAAAGATTTGTTTGCTCATGATATTCGCAGTGGTGTAGCTGTATTGTTACTTGCATTATATCATGTTAATACAAATGAATGGAAGTCAAATGATGAAATTATTTTACATCAATATGAACAAATTCAACGAGGTTATGGAGATTTACTTTATCAGAAATTATGTGAATTTGGTTTTGATGTTCGCTTTATTTCATGAATAATAACCAACTGTAATGAATAGTTACATACATTTTATAGAAGAGACTTTCTTCATAATTTCGTTTTCATTTGCAATTATTTTTTCATGTGAAAATTTTAGCTTTCTTCTATTTATTTTTTAATTACAAATCTGCAAACATATGTTGGAATGCAATTATAGTTCTTTCGTATGTAAAGAAGAATTAAGTATACTTGAATATTAATTAGCTATTTTTGATAAACCAAGAGAAATTTATTTAAAAAAAAACATGAAAAGAACTATATATGTCTAGATTGATACTCATATAAAGACATAAAGGCTATGACAATACGTAGATGTAGTCAGAGTTCGAATATGGTTAAAGCTGTGAGTGTGAGTTGCAGATTTGTATAAGTTAAAATTCAGTCATAACAACTATTGCCATCTATACTTACACTCTTTTTTCGTAGACCAGATATCAATTTGGAAATCATTTAGCATCAGTGAATTACTATAGTCTCACTCCCGTATTATGTTCTAATTTCAAAACGTTTTGATTACTGCAGATTTATTAGCTAAGAAGAGCTAACTTAAGTTCTCCTAATATCCATTTCAGATATAGTTAGTCTTGGCTATTCATCGAATAACTTTTGATAAGAACAAGATAGATATGTGAAAAGCTCTTGACAAATTAGAAGACTCCTCGTGAAAGAATAATGCAAAAGATATAATAGAAGACTCTTTCCCTCCTCTTATTACGGCTATAATGAGCTTCTTTTTTAGTTCTTTTATAGTGTATAAAACTCTTATTTTATATATAAAGGGCGTTTTACAAGTTCTGAAGTACCTTTAAAATGTTTCATTCTCGCGTTTATCAAAATTAAAGTCTTTGAAGTTTGGACATATTGTTGGACATCCTTTGTGCTACATAACTACGAAGTTTCAGATCTATAGCTTGTATTGTAAACGAGAACCTGTAGCAACACCAAGATATACTATTTTTCAATATCCTAGGTCATCTTCGGATCGTGTAACATTTTTTTTTTATTTTGTCTATATCTCGGCTTAGATACAAGTTAAAATCTCAATTTTTTTAAAAAGATACGCCATGAAAAGCTGTACGATAATTCTAATAACAATTTCCTATTAACTTATCTTAATGGTTTCTGCCATACCCAAAATAAAAGCTCAATATAGTAGTACTACTTCTCTCCGTATTGTACGTACTAAAAAAAGTTTAGAAGACTTGTTTCCTTTCCAATAGGAATTTGTTTATACAGTTTTTGTAGAGCTTTGGACAGCGAATCTTTAAAAAAAATATCAAAATTTTAATATTTTCTCAAACTGAGATGCGTGCAAAACGAAATGGTCTCCGAAATATTTGTGTTTTATTATGCACAGTATGATGAGAAGCAATATTATCATGTGTGTTTTCATTTTGAGTCTGGTAGAAACAATTCATACATATCAAGAGGGATTTGTTATTGTAATTTTTGTAGAGCTTTTCATGGTGCATATTTAAAAATAGTCAAGATTTAAACATGTATCTAATTGGAGGTAGGTATAAACATTTGACCTGACCCGAACTACAAGAAAATTGGCAAAAAAAATATATGTTGGTGTTGCTTGTTAGGAAGTGGTATCGACATCCCCTCAGTTGTAGCTCTCCTGCATCTCTTATCTATAGAGATGTTTTCCTTTCCTGTCCATTACATATATGTGGTCTTTTCCTTTCGTCTTATATATGTCATCTTCTCATATATATTATATTCGATGGGTTCTTTCCACCATCATCTGATGGACAGTTCCTAGAGATGTGTGATCTTCTTGCCTATATATAGCATGCGACTTTTTATGAATAAACCAGAGCAATATACGTCTGCATTCATCTCATCTCGACGACCTAGAGTTAGACACCTAACCTGCTACAGGCTAGCATTTATAGTGTAAGCTATAGATCTGAAACTTTGTAGTTATGTATTACTAAACGTGTTCAGTAATATGCTAAAGTTTCAAAGGCTGGTTTTGTTAAACGTGAGAACGAAACATTTTAAAAGTACTTCAAAACTTGTAAAACACCCTCTATATATGCTTTGTTTCAATTTTTTTCTGTTCTTTCTAATATTCATAACTGGCTACGCTCGTACAACGTAATGTAATTAATGTAAACAATGGACATATATGTATGCATAACGTAGAAAACGTTCATTAATCACGCTTACGAGCTAGTTATCTTTTATTCATACCATTTTCTTTTCCAGAAACTTGATTAAATTGTTAATTTTCATAAATGAATAAAAATAAAAGGATAAAAGTAAAAAATACATAAATAGGAATTAAATAATTAGTATGAAAACACACTTTTATGAAAATTCTCGTCGAGGACCCTAAAAAGGTCACTTTTTTAAAGAACATATTATAAGACCCCGGGTTTTCTAATATGCCCAGTGCTATAGGCTATTTTGTAGAGCATCGCTTACTGCATCTTTTTATCATAGGGCTAAAGTTTTAAGTACGTGTTTTATTGTAAAAAAATTCATTATACAAATCGAGCCAGGACTTCTGGGCCACCCTTTATAAACAAACAATCCGTTGGTTATTCACCGATAAAGCTAGTCGTTTGTCGGCTAATAGACTGTCAAGAACTATAGAAACAAATGGAAAACGATTAAAATTTCTCATAATATTAATATTAGGTTCATGGAATATTTCATGACAAAAATAGACGATTTCATTGGAGAAACATTCAATTATTAATTATTTTGTTTAAGTTGAAGTGAGCTCGCATTTTCTTTTTCAGCAGACTATCGGGACAATAAAAATTTTTATTTTAGCTACAGTAAAATCAGTAAGAAAAAGTCATTTTCATCGATTATCTCGCGAAGTTTTCAGGAATGAACCGTATTCAAAAAAATTTCAGGAGATTTCGTAAAAATGATAATTGTGCAGCGTTACATGCATATCGTTCATATGCCTTCACATCGCTCTAGATATTTGTATCGGATATGTCCTTGTTGGCTATGCACTTTTATTTATGTTTGTCTCGCATCCATGGTCTTTTTTTCATTTTTCACTATTCATACACACCAGAATGAATGTATAGACACGTTGATTAAAGAAACCTCTCACATTCAGTAAACCAAACATATATTTTTTTTTCTTTATCGCTTTTTCTTTTTCGTCGGTGTATACGACAAGGTAAGGAGAAAAACGAATCATTACATATTGATATAGCATCGTTTACACAAAAAAGAACAGAACCAAATATAAAAGGAAGGCTTTTTTTTTACACTTTCTCTTCGCTATATACTATCGTTTATATCGAATTATTATGGGAGAAGAGATGAAACGTGTTTTGTGATTTACCTAAAATCTGACGATTTAGTTCAATACTCAATAAGCTCGTTATATTTATTTACGTCTAGTATATGATAAATTTCTACAGTAAGTAAGTGTTACATTCAGAATTATGCACATATTTTTTTCCGGAATTGGTGGTTCTGGAATTGGTCCACTTAGCCTCATAGCTCTACAAATTGGTCATGATGTTTCGGGTTCTGACAAACAAGACTCGAACTATATTCAGTATCTTCGAAGCAGAGGCATCGTCAATATTTCAACTATTCAGTCATATGAAACAATTGCAAAGATCCATGCTCAGAAACCCATTGATTGGTATGTATATTCAAGCGCTGTTGTGATCGAAAAGCAAGATTCACCAGAAATACAATTCTGTAAAGAGTATATGATCAAGACGACAAAACGCGATGAGCTGTTAAATCAAATAATTGATGAAAAGCAACTTAAACTAATCGCTATAGCTGGAACACACGGAAAAAGCACCACCACAGCAATGACGATATGGTTATTTAAAGCGCTTGCTATTCCCGTTAGCTATTCGGTTGGTGCAAAAATTAGTTTCGGGGACATGGGTACATACGACAAACAGTCCAAATATTTTGTATATGAAGCTGACGAATATGATCGGAACTTTCTTGCTTTTAAACCTCATATGTCCGCAATTACGGGTATTGACTGGGATCATCCGGACACGTATTCAACGAGAGAAAGTTACGTTCTAGCTTTTCACGACTTTTTTCAACAATCATTGCATACTGTTTTTTGGGAATCCGATAAATACCACCTTGGTTCACAAACAAGCAAAAGCATCACAATGCTAGACGATGAGGATCACAGACTTAACCTTTTCAGTTTAGCCGGAATGATTAATCGTCGTAATGCATGGCAAACTGTTTCCGTTGTTCACCTACTCACCGAAATCTCTATAGATACGCTTGTTGAACACATGAATCGATTCCCAGGTGTATATCGGCGCTTCGAGCAAATTTACCCAAATTTGTATACAGATTATGCCCATATTCCGACGAAAATTCGAGGTGCATTACAACTCGCTCATGAAATTGGTGGACAAAATGTCGTTGTTGTATACGAAGGAATGCAGAATACAAGACAACATTTCATAAAAAAAGATCTCCGACATCTTTTCGATAACGTCAAACATCTATATATTGTACCAACTTATCTCGCGCGCGAGGAAAAAAGCTTAGAACTTTTGAATCCCAATATGTTACGAAATCTATTGAGTAACCAAACACAAATCAAAACAACACCATGTGAAATAGACGAAACTTTGAAACACCACATCCAGTATGAATTAGGCAACGGATATCTGGTATTGTGTCTAACAGCAGGAAGCGGAAACTGCTTGGATGATTGGCTTCGAAAAGAATTCGTATCACTCAGTTAAAAGGTGACTTCGAGGTGATAAACTTCAACATCTTATCGTTATTTTCTCCTCTGAAAAACTGGATTATCTACAAAAAATTGTATATTTTTCCACAGCAGGTGCGGCATATTTTCTTGATTACATCTGCGACATAGTAGCGATTAGAGATGTTCAAAAGTGATGCAGATTGGAGGCGGGGATAAAGGAAGTCAGTATACTTCTTCGCATCACAACAAGTGTTAACTTTTCTCGTGGTCTGAAATCTAAGAAAATCTTGTTGATTTCAACTGGATATTTAGCAGGTGAAAACAGAATTTCAACTTTCTTTTGTAAGCTTTTTCACACAGATAGTGTGCCAATAAGTAAGGCATAAAGAGGATTAGTATGAAAGAAACTTCATACTATATACTTATCCTTCATAAGTGATTTGACAAAGAGTTATACTTGTCCCTGACTTATGAAAAGATAAAGGATATATCTGCCTTACTCTCGCTTACGCTTACCTTCTATTCTTCTCTTCTTATGTTCTACCAATGCTCTCTCCTTGATCTCTTATTCATCCTCTTGTATATAACGTTATGCTTCATGTAGTATGATTACGATTAGAGTGTTCGAGTAACACAACAACCATCAATGTCGGGGATGGCAATAATGCTACTTCATCTCTTTTTCATTACAGACAGAGATCTAAAAAAAGAGCATTTTGATGATAAATTTATGGTGTTTCGGTCGATTTTTGAAAGCTTACAACCATTAACAAAATTCCTCATTTTTAGTTATTTTCTTCAATAAGTAATGCCTGGGTAGTGAATTCAATTTTGTAATAAATACATAAGATAAAATGGAACTTAAACAATGAATTTGATAGGTCTTGAATAGGACATCAATTCTGTATATGAATCACCGATCGATTATTTGGGTTCAATAGAATTCGATACTGAATTATTAGTATACACTACTGATATAATCTCTAAGAATAGTTCTTTGAAAGAGTCACGAAACCTTATATTTTCGAAAGTTTAATAAATATGACCACATAGAAATTTTTCAATGAAAATATCTTAGAACCACAATTTTTGCATTTTTTTCATTGACTATGAGGGTATTTTGTCAGAAAAAATAATTCTTATATTCAAACAAATATCATATTTGGAATCAGCGTTGCAAACTAAGTCGAACTACATATAACTCAAATATTTTAAAGACTTTAGTTTTTTTTCCAAAAATTCAACCTAACCCTTTCCCAGGAATACCTTCATAACACCTCGAATATAGTATATCTCATTAACGGCAATTTGACTGGTGAAACAAAATGCTTCAGTGTTAATGATATTAATAAAAAGAAAGATACCTACAAATGTGCTGTGTATGTAGTCTTTTGAAAAGACATGATTTTTGAAGTTGTTATGAAGGTATTTTTGGGGAGTGGTAGGATGCATTTTTCGAAAAAAAATAAAAAGTCTTTAAAATATTTGAATTATATGTAGTTCGACTTAGTTTGAAACGCTGATTCCAAATATGATATTTGTTTGAATATAAGAATTATTTTTTCAGACAAAATACCCTCATAGTCAATGAAAAAAGGGCAAAAATTATATTTTCACTCAAACATTTCTATATGGCCATATTTTTTAAACCTTCGGAAATATATGATTTCGTGGCTCTTTCAAAGAACTATTCATAGACATTATATCAGTAGTACATACTAATAATTTAGTATCGAATTCTACTAAACCAAATAATCGATCAGCGATTCATGTTGAGTGATGATGGTGAAACATTTTATTAGAAAAAATTGGAATGTTAGTAATGAGAAATTTCAATTTGATTGTCGAACTAAATATGGAATATCAAGTGTGGGTGTAGTTTTACATGCTGTTCGTAGTTGTTGTAGGATTCCAGTTCATATTTAATGTAAATTAACTTATGTAACACTTGAAGCATCTGTACAGAGTGTAATTGCACTTACAACAGAGTATTGTTCGATGATTATGATCATTTCCGAATATAGAATTATCTTTGAACAGAATAATCAACCTTCAAATAACTATCTCTTACTTGAACGTCTACCAATCGATTAAATTTATTTGTTTACGAGTTGTTCTCTCGCTGCAATGTTTAAAGTAAAACTTCTAATCACTAATTTCGAATATGATCAATGTATAACTGAATACTTAAAGTCCATTATGCCAGTTACTATAGGTAAATTTAATCAAAACGCTTTACTTAATGGAACAAACAATTTTTTTTCCACAAATTGGTAAATACCGATAAATTACCAACAGATATTTCACCGATATTAACTGCTTTACTTATTGCTCGACATATTTTATTTGAATTTATTAATTGTGTTTATGATGTACGTAATATACAATGTCAAGAATTCAGTAAACTGGATTATGATACAATTATTAATGATAATCGAATAATATACAATGGAATTAAATATGACAAAAATAATTGTGAAGATTTGTTGGCTCATGATATACGTAGTGGTGCGGTGTATTATTATTAGCTGTATATCATGTTAATATAGATTAATGGAATGAAAGAGAGAACAGTTTGTTCTTAGACATGATAGTCTATACTCTAGAAACAGTGAAAGTGCATGCGAGGCCTAAAATAGGACCAAGTTCTCTTTTTCGTCAGAGTGAGGATATAAATACAATAGAATCAGGTTAAGAATAGAGCAGAAACAGGATTTGGATCAGGATTGAGGTGGAATTAGAATAGAAGTAAGACCAGGATAGATTCAAGCCAATATTAGGACCAGGGAGGGAGTTGAGCCGATTTTTGGATCTTTCTTTAGTCAATATCTGGATCAAAAAAGACTGATTCTACGCACGCATTAAGTTAAAGGGTTCCCTTAAAGGATTTTGCAGAGTGGTAATACTATAATGCCAAAATAGAAAATAGATGATCAGAGCGCATTATACGACATTCAAGGCTGGTAGCTTATAGAAGGTCATAGAATCATTGTTTTCGAGTACCTTAGGCATGCAATATGAAATTTTCTCAGGCAACATTGGGTATTTCCACTAGTTATAAATTCTTAAAATAACCTGTTATATGCAGTTGGCATCGGATCTGCAAATATATACAAGAGGTGACCCGTGTTTCAGCCCCATAACCTTTATACTATGGTAAAATGGACGATTATTTTCTTTTTTTGAATTCAGCATCAATTGAAAAAAAGTCATAGACTCACTTACCATCGAGAAAAATCGAAATCAAGAATGAAAAGAAAAATACAATTGATATATTTTATTTTGTTCTTCAGCATAAAGTGTATGGATTGTGTTGTGAAGGACGAGAGAATTCATACAGAGAGAAACAGAAGCACTCATTGTTGTGCTGCAATTTCTGTTTCACATTAGACATTTTTTAAATACTGCATTGACTAAAACTAAACGAATCTTACCTCTTTTACGAGTGAATGATTGAAGATGTAAGTAAATAGACATCCATCGTCATCCTCACATCTGTTTGATTTTCATGCATTATCTGCTCTAATATTAATACTTATATAAATGCCATTTTAATGAAAAATTGCATCATTATTATTGAACAACAACTATTTCGAATGATTAACGAATGTTAGACTATTCAAGTGTAATAAAATTAATTTGACAGAGTCAATCGTTTGTATTTCTACGCATCTCAAAGATCATGAACATTACCTAATATTATTTCTACTGTAGTTTTCACTCTCATAGAAAACTTGAGCGGTCTCCCACTTCCGATTGTTACTAAAAAATAACTAGGTCTTATGACAACTAACTCTCGTTTTCTTCAACATTTTGCTACATACATCTTTTTTCTAGAAAAAAATCAAGTTAAAAATTAACGTGATCAACGCCTGTGTTTACTCAATTATCTTCGATTTTCTTCCTATATCGAAATGGAATGTTTATTGAAGAAATTATCTCATTATCAAAATATTCTCATTCTTGGTTTTGGACGAGAAGGGCAGTCAACATATCGAACAATTCGAAAGTTTTTACCTAATCGAAAAGTATCGATTGCCGATCAAAATGTCAATTTACACGACAATGAACAATTAGCAAATGATCAAAATGTCATGCTACGATTAGGAGATAATTATCTTGATGATTTATCTGAATACGATTTGATTATAAAAAGTCCTGGAGTTTCATTCAAACACCGTCAAGAACTGATTGAAGACCCACGAATTTCGTCTCAAACACATCTATTTTTAAGTATTTTTCACTTACAAACTATTGGTATTACTGGAACAAAGGGAAAAAGTACAACAACTTCATTGATCTATCATATTCTTTGTAAATATACATCGAATGTCATTCTAGTCGGTAATATAGGCATTCCTGCTTTTGATGTATTAGATAAAATCACATCTGAAACACTTATCGTTTATGAGCTATCCTCTCATCAATTACAATTTATTCAACAAGCACCACATATAAGCGTATTATTGAATATTTTTCCTGAACATTTGGATTTTTATTGCTCATACAAACAATATCAGCAATCAAAGCTAAACATCATACAATTTCAGAAGGAAAATGATACGATAATTTATAATGCTGATAATGAGATCATTATCAATTTCCTTAATAATTTCGACAAATCTCGAATAAAAGTTCCTCTGAGTCTCAAAGAACAACTGAACGACGGATTTTTTACAGTAAATAATCAAGTGTTTTTTGCTGAGCGAGGGCATTCCATGTTGGTTTATGATGCCCATGGTCGCAACACTTTGATCGGTGACCATAATTTGGTTAATATAATGGCAGCAGCTGCAGTTTGTCATATTCTAAATGTGCCAAATACTATTGTACAGGAAGCATTGGCTGATTTCAAATCTCTTCCTCATCGACTTGAATATCTTGGAAATTTTCTAAGCATCCATTTTTATAATGATTCCATTTCAACAATACCTGAAACAACTATTGCAGCTTTGAAAGCAATTCAGAATGTTGATACTTTGATTCTAGGTGGATTTGATCGCGGAATCGATTATACAAATTTAAGAGACTTTATTTATCAGCATCCAATTCGGAATTTGATCTTTATTGGGTCGGCTGGAAAACGTATGCATGATACTTTCGACAAACATTTGCTGCAGGATAGTCATTTCTATATCACCGAAACATATGCAGAAGTGGTAGATCTGGCTTTCAAATTTACTCAATCAAAAAAGGTTTGCTTGCTATCGCCAGCGGCTGCAAGCTATGATATGTTTAAGAATTTCGAAGAACGAGGCAACACATTCAAACATTTGATTGAAAAAGTGAGCAAACGTAATCTATAACGATATTAATATGTGGAACTTATGTAAAATAAGGGTGGCATTTTAGCTTTACTTTAAAAGTTAAAGTTCAAGTATATCACTTTCAAATTTTGACATTGAAAAAGCAAAGTGAAAGTAGATGATTGATGAAATTTTTCAGAGTAAACTATTTACGTGTATAGCATGAATATTATCGAGCCATATGATAGAATACCTTGACAGATATCTAGATCGATCCGACAACCACTATGTTCTACCCCTGAAATAATAATAAAAAAATGTATGATGAAATCTGATTGATCGACAGCATATGACCTTCAACCAATGAGACACCAGTAAGAGTTTTCTTCAATATTTCTCGGACATACGAGAGAGCATTCTAACAAACCCCTTGATCAATCCGATAACGACTACGCTTTACCCAAGAAAAAAAAAACTTCTACTGAAATTCGTATTAGTTGAAACTCATATCTTATCGACCAATTATATTCCACCATGAATTTTTTTTATTATTTCAACTGTAAAACATAGTGATTATCAATCCGATCTGAACGTTTATCAAGATCTTGTTTCATATGACTCGATACTGCCCATGCTATGAACGTAAAATAATCTACATTGAAGAACTTTATTTACCATCTACTTGGACTTAAACTTTTAAAGTAAAATTAAAGTGTCACCTCTAATGTAGAGAATCTCTGAGATGTACAGAACAAATTTTATCCATGCATCTGATTTTAAGAAATAATTCATAAATATTGGACATTACCATGCATTATAATACATTAACGAACAAAATTTTCTACCTATTTGGAATTTTCTAGAAATTCTGAAACTTTCTATAGACTTAGTGCATATTTTCGTACGAGACCACTATACGTATGAATACCGTGAAAAGAATGGTTTGAAATTTGTTAAGGAAAAAGAAGGTCGTTCAAACTGTTAAGAATCCTTTCAGCATCAATGTTTGAGATTGCTTCCCAAGCAAAGGTTTCGGTCGCATCGTCTGTTTCAGACAAAAATTGGATGCGAAATTCATATATTGCATTTATCAGAATAGTCTCTGATCGGCAACTCAAAACTAATTTGGTCGCGATCTCTTGTTGTAGAAATTTCAAGATGATAACAGTCGCAAACACACCATGAACATTGATATCGGCAGGGAAGATAAAAAAAAGAAGTTGAAAAAATTGATTGATCAGCAATGTCATCCGATTTTGCACCCATCGAAAATGCGTGATTTACGTTGATGATCAGGATAGACTATGAGCTTATGCATAATAAAAAAAAAGTTTTCATGTAATTATGATGCTTAGGAGAGTTATAGGTGGAAGAAGACCTTTGGTTGCTACTGTGGAGAAATAATAGGCACAAATGCATGATAATACAATATTTTTCATGAATTTTTCAACGCATTATTAATCATTTAACAATTATTTAATTATAATGCATTCGAATACATGAATTTTTTTGTCGACAAGAAATAATACATGATTACTGTGTAATTGTATTTATTATTAATCAATTATAATATGATTATATCTATTATTTTGAGGATTCCCATAAAAGTGGGTGTAAGATCGCCTATCAGCGTATCATTTTTCCTAGCGATGCAAATCTTCGTCTTAATTCTCATTCTTGTGTAGATGTGATGGCTCATATTACTAAATAATCTTTGAGTCTATTATGATATTTCGTTGCGTATGATTTTTCTTTTGCAATTTAACAGATACGAAACTAAAAATCATATAGATAAGAACAGTATCAGATATTATTGCGTCTCAAAGTTACTGTAACCGATGATTTAGATGAAATAGACAGTTTTAGATAGACTTCTTTATCAGGCTAGACTTAACCAACTATGGAGAATTTTGTATAGATTGATATAGAATTCTTTGATGTATCTGATGGTGTGTTGGATTTGATAAGCTCAGTTACGTCACTTCACAAAAGTTCATAATATTAGAAAACAACGTTCTTGCGTCATAGATTTCGACTTATTTTAAAGAGTTCTATCACAACACGAGCGTATAAAATAGATGTAAAATTTCAAGCTTTATGAACGCGTCTGCTAACTTCCCGTAGAAATCTTTCTTTGCCATGCAACTGAACCATAAGTGAATAAAAACACGCTACCAGCTAGTCTAAGAAACAAAAGTTTTGATTGAGTCTGATTTGAGGAAAAACTGACTTTTTAGTTTCAATCTCAGTATTTTGAAACAGTCAGAGAAAAACAATAGTTTCAACAGATGAATTTATCATCGACAATAATTTAACATCGGTATGACATGTAAAATATATTTTCTGATTTTTTTTAAATTGATTTATATTCAAAACTGATCATCTTTTGTAGGAACTAATGCAAACAAGCAAAGCCAAATATGGTGTATTGAGATGTCGTTATCCTTTTTTCAGCTATGATCATTATAACTATCAAATTAATCAAGATGCGCTGATTTTACACTTCTATTTTAATATTTCTGATGAGTTTTTCTTCATAACTAAGCTGAACATTCCAATGCGATCATTCTATCACTTTCAAGAATTACGTGGACCAGAACTTGATAATCTAATTTTTCATATTGGTATGATTGAACTGATTAGTTATTGGAAAGCAACCTGCTCTCCAACGGTCTATATCAAACCACATTTTTTAAGCATTGAACAAAGACATTGGTGGAAAAAGTTATACTTTAATGGATTAGGTGAATTTTTCTATCGTAACGGTATCGACGATGTCACTTTTAGTAGTTTTATGGAAATAATTTCTATAGGACAAAATTCATTACCTATTCAACGTTATACACTAAACAATAG
The DNA here is from genome assembly GCA_022393335.1 of Macrotrachela quadricornifera. NCBI lineage: Eukaryota > Metazoa > Rotifera > Eurotatoria > Philodinida > Philodinidae > Macrotrachela > Macrotrachela quadricornifera. Next base: position 64,988 of record JAJEKB010001368.1, on the reverse strand, counting down.
TATTCTTGTACCCATTGGAGGGGGCAAAGACTCTATAGTTACATTAGAACTTTTGAAAAACTATTCCCCACATAAAATTCCGATGATTATTAATCCTCGTCAAGCCACATTGGAGAGTGCACAAACCGCAGGTTTTACACGGATGGATATAGTGGAAATTCATAGAGCATTAGATCCACAGTTGCTCAGACTTAATGAACAAGGTTTCTTAAATGGGCACACGCCATTTTCAGCAATGCTTGCATTTGTTACGCTCGTTATTTCAGCTGGAACAAAAACTAAGCACATCGCTCTATCAAATGAATCCAGTGCGAATGAATCAACAATTAAGAATTCAAATGTCAATCATCAATATTCAAAATCAATCGAATTTGAACGAGATTTTCGTTCCTATGTCGATCAATACATATCACCAGATTTTAATTATTTTAGTTTCCTCAGACCACTACATGAATTAACTATTGCGAAATTATTTGCTCGACAACCGAAATACTTTTTGGTATTCAAAAGTTGTAATGTTGGCAGCAAAAATGATACTTGGTGTCGTCAATGTTCAAAATGTTTATTTACTTTCATTATTCTTTCACCTTTCATTGTTCCAAAACAATTGGAAGAGATTTTCGGTGAAAATTTACTAGATAAGCCCACACTCAAAACAGAATTTGATCAATTAATTGGATTGCAGAATAGCAAACCATTTGAATGTGTTGGCACTGTCGTTGAAATAAGAGCGGCTTTGAAAATGACTTTAGTCCATTATCCTGATGAACGCCCGTATTTACTCAATTACTTCTATAATTTGCTAGGATCTGAAATATGGTCGATTCTCATACCAGAAGATTTTCTCGAGGAACATTTCGTAACTGAAGAGTTCGAGCGTATATTAAAATGCAATATTTATTGAAGGTGATGGCACGAGAAAAATACAATTGAGGGTCAAAATATACTGATTGAAATATTGTTGCTGATCATAAAACATTTTTCGTAGGAGTAAAGAACTTTCGAATAAAAAAAATCTTCTAACCTTTAAAATGATCGAAAAATAGGTTTCGAATTTTACCTTAAGAAAAACATATAGGTAAAAAGATGAACAAATATTCGGGTGAATATTCTTGCTCAGGTGGACTTTAGGCCCCCTCAAACAAACGTACAGTGGTAAAAAGAGATGACCATCGCGTGTGATTGTTAGCTGCACTGTATAACTGTGAGTGGTAACGTTTTTAGAGCAAACGGATCCAATTATATAGTTGTCTTCTTTACGATTTAATGTTCGAGTAGAGTGTAATTCGAGCTGAATTCCACTTTGATCTGTGTTAATAACTTCGCTGTCTTCATATTGGGGCGAACATCAGCTATGAACTGATAGGTTGAAGTTCTGATCGTCTCCTGATTTTCTGCTTGCGGCTTCGTCACAATCTATGAAGAACAAATAACTTTAGTATGCTTGATTTTAATTAATTTTGAGGAAACCAGCAATTCTTGAAAAACGGGAAGTCTGGAACTCGTAAACAGCCCTCTTGTTCATTTTCATCTGATTTTTGAGGCAGAGCTTCTTCTCACAGACTCATAAAAACTGATCACAAATCTCTCACCTTCGTCACCTTGCGCGAGGTAATATTGTGTTTGTGTTTAAAGGTGTACAGTCAATGATTTTGAAGCGATAAAATTGTGTTAAGACTCATCCATAGCCTTTTTAAGAGTCCATCGGCGTTGGTCAATATCGTGCATTGGTAGAGCTTTCTCTCATGCCCATTCGAACATATCATATATATGATCATCAATTTTGCCGAGCTTTTGTTTCTTCGTTTCATGTTTCTCAAGATAATGGCGATAGCGAGCGAGATAGGTTTGATACGGGATACGTCAAAATTGATTTTTCACTGTCTCTCACCGTCTCTTTCGTTTTCCAGTTTGCAGATTAATTTTATCATAGAAATTGACTACCTTGGTCACGTAATCGACTGAAAATGATTTGCATAACGCCCTCTCTTCATCTTCATCCTCATTATTTCAGTTGGGATCCAATGTGTTTTCAGCTGTATCTTCGCACTCGACATCATTGATCAATTCGTCGTCGACTAACTCATGATTGAGAATTGTTTCGACTTTAGAGGTGTGAGAGTGACTGTTAGTACTCAATTCCAGCACACCCCACAACAGTTCGGCTGCTTCACATTTGCGGTTATAGTGTTTGACGCGATAGAAAACAATAAGTTTGATGCTCAATCAGCGAAAATCTTCACGACATCTATTGGTTTGATGTTTTTAAAATAAACATGAAAAAAACTGATATCGGCTGCTTGCTTGCTTGCCCGTCACCTGTATACCGTCTATAATTGAATAAGGAAAAAAACAGCTTCATGACACGAATCTGACATGAAAGGGAGAACAAGGGGAGAAAGCAACTAGGGAAACGTAAACAAAGAACACGAGTATGCTACCGAGAAAGACGAAAACATAATCGATAGTGTATCATTCGCTTCCATTACTCATTTTTTTATGGCGTATAACGATATCAGATATGAAATAAAGAGTTTTTGATGTTCTGTCAGTCGATGAATAGCCAATATAAGTAGTACTGACAAGATAAGATTTAACTCTTAATCCAGAACAAGTTACCACGAGCAATGTGCAAAGCTTTAAAAAATTTCCACCTGAATACTCTACTGATCTCCAAAAACGATCATTTTTCATTTCGATTCCTTTTTGTATGCATCTTGAAAATTCGATATCTCGAGAATCAAGGCGTGAGCACACAAATCTTCTTGAAGTCTTGTATACCTCATTGAAGTCTACCTATCGCCAAAAAATGAGACCTAAAGCGTTTGATCACCCAGAGAAGTTTTCTGGTTAGTTTCTCTGCTACTGAGATTTGATGACTAAATCATCGAATGATGGCAAGTCATGGATAAAAATAACCAATACTTCTCTATATCCGAATCTCCCTATAATATTCATGTTTTCATTCTTTTATTAACTCTTCTATCAGTTTTCGATCGCATTTGTGATACTTGCCGATAAACTCGAGAATAATTGAAGGAAAATTATGTCGAGACGATGATGCCATCTATTGATTTGATACATCATTATTTGGTATATCTACTTGCTGATAGATCAATTGAGAATTTATTTCAATTTGATTGTTGGACTTAGTTCTCAACCTCATATGTGCACCACGTATTTGAAAGCCTGGTTTCGAAGATGAAAGGAATGATGAGTCTTCGTTCATTATCACCACTACTTAATAAACAGATATTCACACAAGGTATGTATATGATTTAAGAGAGAATAAAGGAAGAAAGGCAAGTATTACCATTATATTGACGAGGGAAGAAATGAAAACGAAAAATATCTTTATATGTGCTTTTTTCTTTTATTCTTATGTGATATCTCATTAGAACTTTTGGGCTATCTTGACTACCAATAGTATCCGAATGACATTTAGATAAACAAAATACAGATTCGCTTCTTTTTCGTTTCAATTGGATTTAAATCATATGCTCATTTGTTCTAGAATAATTTTCTTAAGGCTATGTTGAATAAAACGTTTGACAGCAAAAAACTCTTGGCCTTTTCTTTAGTGTCTTAAGTACGCGAAAAATGATTTTAGCAAAAGATTTACTCAGTGTCAAAATGGTTGATCACATCTGAGTATATAAGGTCTGTGATACAAAAAAAGGTCAGCTAATCGCATACATTATTAAATAATTAGAGTATTTTTCAATAAGTAATTCCATAGCATAAAATATTCCATCCAATAATTTAACTTATATGAATGTTGTGTTATTATCCATCATTTCCTTATATTTATTTTCTATAATTTCTTTCTCGTTGAATGGTATATCACGATCACCGTGTGTAAGTGTTGTTTCATGACCTTTACCAGCAATTATTATTAAATCATTTCTGCCATTAGCTAAGTTCATTGCTAAATGTATCGCTTTTTTTCTATCCAGTTCAACATAGATCCGATTCCTATTAGCTTTGTCTTCAATTCCAGATAAAATTCCGTCAATTATTGTTTGTGGATCCTCTTGATAAGGACTCTCTGATGTTACTATCGTAATATCAGCATGTTGTTCCGCTATATGTCCAAGTATTGGCCTTTTGGTTCGGTCACCACGTCCATTACAGCCAAACACAACAATCAATCGACCATTTTCATCCGATTCTGATAATAACTGCCGTCCGGTTTTGAGTACTTGTTCTAATCCATCTGGTGTATGCGCATAATCCACCACAACTGAAAATGGTTTATGTCTTATAATAAATTCAAATCGTCCTTTAACAGATTGAAATGTTTCTAACGATTGAATAATATTATCTAATGTTAATAGATGTGAATAAGTTGTCAAACATGCAGCTATACAAGCAAGGGAATTATAAACGTTAAAAACACCAAATGCATTTAGATGAACCCGTCGTATTTCACCTGATGGTATTAAAATTGTATAGTTTACTCCATTAGAAGAATTCTTAATATCATACGCTACAAATGAATTTTCATTTTTCTTTGATAAGCCATATGTATAAATCTTAGTACTTGATGGACACACATTGATAAATTGCTCATACGATGGATCATCATGATTAATGATAGCTTTGGGTGATGAAGATTTCGATAAATATTTTGAAAATAATAGTAATTTTGATTGTAAGTAATTCTCCATTGTCTTATGAAAACCGAGATGATCTTGTGTGAAATTTGTAAAAACTCCTACATCACAATCACTACCATAGATGCGGTCGAATGCTAATCCATGAGAGCTAACTTCCATAATAACGTTTTCTATATGATACTTGTTTGTCATATCATTCAATATTGTTTGTATAATCCAAGCATTTGGTGTTGTATAACCTGAAGGAATGTATTCATCCATACTATTTTCATGGTTGTGATATCTATAGCCAAGTGTACCTATTAAGCCAACTGTCAAATTAGCATCGGACAAACATTTCTCAATCATGTGTGTTACTGTTGTTTTACCATTGGTGCCTGTCACGCCAATCATATGATGAATGAAACGTGAAGGATAATTGTAATAACGATTACATAATTCACCAAATATTTCATTTATTGTTTTTATTTGAGTAACTTTAAATACAGGATATGTGACTGAAGCTAATAAGTTTACCAGTTGACAATCATTGACAACTACAGCAGATAATGAAATAGAAGTTAAAACATTTATAATTGATTGATCTAATATTTTTTCGGATGCAGTTTTTCCATCAATTGTTGGCACAACAAACATAATACCTTGACAACTAAATTCATTTATTTCTGAAAGATATCTTGGCGATTGTGTAATTAAATTTATACAATGTTCATAGTATTTTTCTAATGTCAATGGATTAGTACATACTATACCATCGATACCATCAATTAACTGCCGTAATTTCATCTTTTTTTCTAATTAAATGACAAGATAAAAATAGAATCAAGGATATGTATTAGTAAAACGTTTTCTTATGCACACAAAAAACACTTATCGTTCAGTAGCATATCTAGAAATTTTCGAGTATTAGGTAGAGCCTCTTTTTCAGGACGTTCTACTGGGAAAAAATGATCTTTTAAAATTTTCATTTGGCAATTGCCTATTTGCCACCTTTTGGATGCGCCACTGCTGTCGTCACAAATATGCTATTTATTTTAAGAATCATTCGTTGGATTCGCATCAGGGTTACCAGATCAAAACTTTACAAATCAAAAAACGATCAGAAGTTTTTCTTGCTAAATCAAAAATAAATCAGAAAGGACAATTTTTTGGAAACTAGTGGTTTATATGTTATCATACTGCCATTCAATGTTCTACTAAATGTTTGCTCATTAACTGATACTTTATTTTCGAAAATATTTCCCAATGAAAAAAGGCAACGTTATATAAATATTGTTCATTGTATCCAAAAAATTTCATAAGAGGCACTTATTGTCGGACTCTCTTGTTGCAATCAAAACTCATTCATAAAGAATGTATTAGAACAAACATCATATATACATATGGGATTGGCCAGTGTGGCCGGAGTCCTCAATTACTTTTTTAATTGCACTGTTTCTGTAACATATAAGATAAATATGATTTTTTTACCAGTTATAGCATTTGTATGGTGTTGATGATCGATCAAGGAATACGAAGTGTATATATCGTATCAAAAGTCAAAGTAGTCAAGTGTCTACAGAGAACTATTGCTTTTAGGAAAAAACTTTTTGTAGACTCTTGGCTGTTTTGACTTCGGACATGATATAAACCTCTTATTCTTTGATCGATCATTAGCGCTATACGAGTGCTGTAACTGGTAAAAAAATTATATTTATCTTATATGTTATAGAAGCAGTACGATCAAAAAAAAACCAGTTGGGATTTTCGGCCAGACTAGCCAACCCCATACATACTATTCCGATTAAGAGATCCTGCAAAATAAAAAATAACTTCAAATCACATGATTCAATATTCTTGTTCATATTTTTCATTTTTTCGACTTTGTCTTAAGAAGTATATGTGAGTCAAAACATGTTTATTAGATTATTCACAAGAATAATGGGAATTCATTCTCGTTTTAAGATCAGCACTGACTAATTTCGTATCCATCTGACTACGATAATCAGACTACAAATGCTTCATGTGGCTGAAAAGCAATTTCATAAAAAAACTTCGAAAATTGGAAAAAATCAGGAAAAAGTTCAAATTATAGAAACTTTCCTGACTATTCAGAAAATCTGGCAATCCTTGTTCGCATACGCATCTCTGGTTAATATTTTCATATTGGCTATCGCATCTTTCTTTCTGCTACTAGAATCCTAAACTTTTTAGCATCCTTCCGTCCAGCATACGCCAAACATACGGCATTCTGTTATGGATTTCCTTACTGGAGCAGTATTTACCTTCGAACTAAGACATCTAAATCTTTGCTATTGATTATTACATATAGTCACAGATTATTTTATCGAAAGACATAGAGGATCGCAACAATAACAAGAATCATCGTTGTATTTACTGAAAGCGGGTTTAATTTATTTTACAGTTTGATTGCACTGGGATTCTGTTGAAAGCCTCTTTCCTTAATTAGCTCAATATTCTTATATTCAAAGTGTATATTGAACGTTATGATGCAATCTATATTACAGTTAATCATGTACAAACAAACATGTGATAGTATTTTGGAAAGTATAGACCTTAAGGAAAGTATGTATAAAAAGTACGGGACACACTTGATAGAGATCTCGGCCCTATAAAAATTGTTTTGTTTCGAGACTATATTATACCAAACGAAAGAGCTTGATGAATTCAGCATTTTCTGTGATGGACTTTGATCTTCTTTAATTTATAGAACGGATAAAAAAGATAAGATTCATATCATTCTTGTTTCTTTATTTTCCTGAGAGTAATGTACTTATTTCATACTTACACTCGTGGCGAAACGGCTTACTCGATCAGACATACCTTTACTTAATCTCTTTCTCTCTTTACTTTTATGCTAGAATAAATATTAAAAAATGCCGCTTGAATTTTGTCAGTCGTTGAAGAGAAATGCAAAAAAATACACAAGCGCACAGACCTATGTATTGTATAAATTCAGACCAAAAAGTAATAAATGTATAGTTGCTTCTATAGCAATTTTCTTTTCCTTTCGCTTTAATTGCATTCACTATTTACACAGAAATAATGCGTCATAGCGCCATGAAAAATTTAATAACACTTCTTGGTTGCAAGAACATATAAAAGTAATAAATTGCTTAAATCTGCGGATCTGTGTACACTTTTTAAGAGACGTCATCATTCTATCCTATTGATCCGGGAAGTTCGTGTAATCCTGAGATTAAAAGAGACCGCATGAGAGAGTCGAACATCTCAATTTTATGGTCGGATATGGCATATATTTCTTTTTTCACCAAACGATTCCTTATGTGCCAAATGGCTGATAAAAAAGAATTTTAGACTTCTGCGATGTAATTCGGTCCAGCGGTGAGCTTTGGAATATGAGGAACTCGCATGAAATCGAACACAAGAGTCATCTTCAGTGATTTGCATATATCTCTGTCATATTTTGTCTTTTTGGTTTGGACAACGTTTTATTCGCAAGAGCAACTGAAGATTAATAAAAACAGCTTATATTCATTTCTAGAAAATTATGTCGTTATCCTGAAAAATTTATTTTTCTGAAAATTTGTCTTATTTTTGCGTCAAACTTTTCACATTCTATGTCTGTTTTTAGTATGATAAATATTCGGAGGAAAACTTAAAAATAGTGCACTTTCTAAAACGCTTCTACTCGACGAAATTCATATAAACATTTTAAGAAAAATGTTTCAGAAAGAATTGAGAAAAATGTAACAACAATGTTCACCACCCGTGATTTTACACTTTTTTCACTGTTTTTCAACAGTATCTAGCGAATTTGGAATAGAAAACCTATGATTTGATCGAAACTAATATTACTTAGGGTTATCCAAAAGTAGTGGTCCTCGCATCTTATTTTCATATAGAAGGCTAAAGAAAATTTCTTGTTTTATGAACAGATAGAGCGTCGTTTACTGCATCATTTTATCATAGGACTAAATTTCTAAGTACGTGTTTTAATATAAAAGACTTAATTATATAAATCATGTCAAAACTTTTGGGCCACCCTTTATAGTTTAATAGAAAAAAGAATAATCTAGTATTCTGTATTACCTAATTATATATCAACTAATATCAAAATAATAACATTTCGATAACATCTGTTTTGTTATCATATATGCTCGTTGTATTAACACATTCGAGGCGGTGAGATCCACCGGTGGACCCCACTATATTTTAGCAAGAAACTGAATAGAAAAACAGTTCTTTCTCCTTCATTCTTAGGCGGAAAGTTGCACGTAGTGTATGATCTGATTTGTGCCTTCACTATTTTCAAAATGATTTATTACATAATATAATGCTTCTCATTAAAACAATCAAGACAAAAAAATTTGTTGCAATCAGAACAGAAAGTTTTGATTCTCTTTGTTGTCGAATGAAACGCTTCTCTTGATTGATGTTCTCTGCTTTTTTCATAACAACCAACACATCGTCTTCGAACATCACGGTCAAATCCTTTCTTTTCTTCCAGCTTATAATCGGCTAGTTTGCGCTTCAAATGACTCGTCGATTGTTGTCTCGGACCAGGTTTCAGATTTTCGAAAAGCATACCAAGGAGTAAAGCGTAGCTTCTCATTTGCGAACATGAGCATAAATATTAATTTTAAGTTCTACAACCTAATTATAAAGCTTAAAACAAAATTTTAAATTTAAAGTTCATTCAAACTTAAATTAATATTGAATATCTTTATGAATTTAAAACAGGGTCCGCTACATAAAAAGCTTTTCAATTTTTGTATTATTTACTGTAATTTGTAGAGCGCGCTGCATATAGATCCATTCAATTTTTTTACTATGAATTTATTGTAATTTGTAGCGTTCGCTAAATTACAAAGAAAGAGCATTTATTGTTAGCGCTTTTAAATAATTTTTGTTCGAAATTCAACTAACACATGTTGTATCATTCACGACATGGAATCTAATATAGAATGGACAATAACTAATTAATCGAGGTGCTTCAGCATCTATTCACAATAGACAACGACATTGGAAGTGTGGTTCATTTCGATTCTATTAACACTCATAGCGTCATTATGAATCAAACCAAACCTATACCATCATTGATACCGATACATATAAGTGTCAGATTATATGCAAGTATCCAAATTGTAAAAATTTCAAACTATAATCGACAGAATCTTTTTAGTGACATAAACAAATATTGAATTGTTGAAATAAATCTGAATAAAACTTAGTTAAGAGTTCTTCGTTATTCTTAAGATGTTACTTCTTTAGTATGTTCCTACATTAGTAACCCTTGCTCGTACAATCGTAGTATCGTTACCTGAATAACAGACAATCATTCCATTGACTTAAAATTATTCGAAAATATTGGTCGTTCTCGTAGACATAATACTTCAGTTTACTTTTTCATTCACGGCCCTTGCTCAAAGTATAGTGGTATTACTATCTAAATAATAGACTGTCATTTCTTCATCAGAAATCTTTCCAAAATATTAAAATCTCTCTCAAATAAACATAAGGTACTTTAATTTATTTCTACATTCACGATTCCTGCTCGAGCTATAGTCGTATTACTCCTTCAACAATTGAAAATCATTTCATTTATTTACAATCTCTTCACAATATTCAACTCTCTCTTTCGTAGACATCAAGTACTTAAGTTTATCTCTACAATCACGATGATCTCTGTAAATTACAAACCTTTGTACAATTAAAAGATTATTCTCATGAATAACTCACGTCCTCTACAAATAACAAAAATTCTCCTGTATTAAAAATTTATTCTAATAAATAGCTTACGACCTCTACAAATTGTAGACTATTGTAATTATTAAAACAATCAATTATAACCATTAAGTCACGTACTCTACAAATTATAGAAATCTACGTTATTAAAAATATATATTGATTAATAACTTACGTCCTCTATAAATTGCAGGAAATCTATTTAAAAAATTTTAAATGAAAATATTTTATACGATTAAAACTTTGCAGAGTTAGATTTAAAAATATTCGATTATTTTTTAAACTTATTAATTATTCAATTCGACAATCAGTCGAAAATTTGAAAGAATTTATTAAATTTAAACTTCAATTTTTTTCATGTTCGCAAATGAGAGGTAGCCAGTCATTGTACAGCTGGAGACGAGATTCGATTCACTATTTAATTGTA
>JAJEKB010001368.1:0-38710 GCA_022393335.1 Macrotrachela quadricornifera | reverse complement strand
ATAACGTTGAAAATGATTGACTTTCGTTCTTTTCAACATACTTTCTTCGAAATCATCTCTCAAAGTTTTCCTCTATTGAAAAAGTTGTATATATTTAATTATGAACCGCAAAAACGCAAGCAATAATTGCAAAAATGTATAATATTTTCTAATCTTGTTTTCCTCTGCCTTCATCATGCGCATGTAGATTATGCTAAACAATTTCTTTCCAATAAATCCTGCTATTTACCTCGTTTATTGGATCTTCGTATTGGTTATGAATCTCTCATACTGGTTACTAATAACTTCACCAATGATGGAACACGTATTACTTGTAGTAAATTGACCGCTCTTCATATTGAAGGGCCGTTTGTACCTTCAAATAATTTTCATCAATATTTTCCTTTATTATAAATGTTTTTGTTGTTTTTTTTTGTTGAAACTTTTGTCAATAAAATCAAATAAAATAAAATGAATATAATATGAAGGATAGTCTTTTTGCTATAGTTCGACAAAGAAGAGTTTGATTATTATTTGTCTATCGATTTAAAAATAGGTCCATTGATAAATAATATTTTAGATCAAGAAAATGAGAATAATATTTTATTTATTCCTAATAGAAGTATACTTCAACTCAATGATCTATTTACTGGATTGATCGAATGGGCGCCGTCCACCCAAGAGTATACATATTGATTTATCCATTGAGTGGTCTGAATAGGCACTCTCCATCCGAAATTTCTCTTTGCCTACCCGAAAAATAAAATCTAGATAAAACATTGTTCCAACGCATATAAAATATAAATATTGAAAATGAATCATTTTCTTCATTATTTCAACAGAGTCTATGAGAGTATCAATAGTTGTTTTTGTATACGAAATCCTGGTCCAAATTTTTATTTTTGTTTTTTTATGTACAGTTGAGTAGTTATGATCTAAAACTACCTAACCCAACTTTTTAGTTCATTTGGATGTTCTATAGTAAAATTATTTTGGATAGAGTTTTGATCATTATCTACCTACTATTAAATAAATAGTCATAAGTGGTTGCAAAAATGCTTACTAGGATTATATTTCTAGACATCACAGAATTTTTTTCGACCTAATATATTAAATGATAAAGTATCGACAGTTGTAAAACAATGTGCTATTTAAAATATTCTATACTACCTATTTAGTAGAATTATGGAGTCTAACATCAGTTGAAATTGTTAGAATTTATGAGTGCAGAAAAGTCAATTTGTTGCACTATTTTTGATGTCATCTTTCGAAATCAAAGTTGTTCGAGACAAGAAGGAAAAGCAGATCTTGAATTTTTGGATCCTATGGATTCTAGAGCCGATTCATTCGACGATACCAAAATTCACCAAAAGTTATGATAATTCCTAAAAATACATTAAGATCTATTAACATTGTTTAGAGTACATCTATATCCAGACTAGTTTATCAAACTATATTGCTTTTTAATAAAAGAAGTTAATGTAGATCCCAGTAAATCTTGATGCATCTTGATGAGCACTAATAAATTGTAAAATAGATTTATTGAAATTTATGAAAATCTATCAGATGTTATTGCAATCTAATAAATCTATCAGAATGGATGAGATAATACGTAACAGAAATATCTTCCCCTTAGATCTCAGTCATTATAGGTGCTATAGATGTGAAAACTTGTATGTACATAACTTCCGATAAATGTAGATCAGCAGCACAATCTACCCTCCAATTCCATACGGTAGAAACAAGTTACAGTGCATGCTATTGAGATAAAACCATTTAATTATATATATGTTGGAGTTGAGTCTAAAATTCAGTTGTCTTTAAAATTGAAAAAGTCAACTAGGATGGAGCTCGTTGAATTTATTATTTAAGAGTCAACTAGTTGATTTTAAAATCAACTAGGATGGATTTAGTTGACTATTTTATTTTAAAGTGAACTAGGTAACTTTAAAATATATAATCATAAAGTTGTTATGCACTAATTGATATTGAATGATTTTTAACTGATGAAATCTTTTCAACCTGAATTTAACAAAGTATTATTTAATTAATTATTGAACCATAATCAAATTCAATAATGAAGGCGGCTTTCTATTCAAAGCTAGATGCTAATTTAAATGAGTAGGACGTTAAATGACAACCGAAGTATTTGATAACAGCTGCAACATATGAAAAGATTGCATCACTAATCGACGATCTTGTCCTCGATCTTTCCAGATTCTTGATTTTCTTGATTATCAGCCAAGATTCTTTTAAATCATGATGTTCAGGCAAGGTTCCTCTTGAGAGGAAAGAAAAAAAGACTCTTACTGGAAGTTTAAGATGACAAGAAAATTGTCTGATTACTCTGAAGTAAAAGAATCAGGCAAGAATTACAAGATATTCAAGAATTTTTTAAGTTCAGACAAGAATCTTTTTCCTTTCCTCTCAGAAGAATCTTGTCTGATTGATCGACAAAACAAGAATCTGGAAAGAGTTTACAGGATATATATGGTTTCTTGAAGTTCAGGCAAGCTTCTTTTTTCTTTCTTTTAAAACATTCCTATCTAATCTTCAAGATTAATAGCATGTGATCTCATTGTTTAAATATATATATAAATACAGCCGTATACCCTTTATATATTCGTTTATAATGAAAGAAATAATGTTTTCACTATACTTTGAGTAAGTGACTTTTCAAGATAGTCGAACGTATTGAAAAGACATCCAACTATTCTCTTTTTCTATTGAATGTAGAGAGAAGACAGCAGAATACAACAATGACTTGTTTTTCAAAAAATTGTATTTGTCATTAACATTTATTTTTTCATTTGTAGAAATTTTTTCTCATGGAAATCAACCAAGAAGATTCAAGTCATTTTTTTTCAGCAATATTATTTTTAATTTAGATAGTAGGGATTTATACCTATAATATTCTTTTTTTTCGAGTCGCATATTGTCTTTTTTTTAGAACCATCACCACACACAGTAAAACAAAAGCGATGGAGAGCACAACGAAAACACAACCTCTCTCTCAACTTAATTACTTTTACCTCTTCCAACTGTAAAACGAGTTCTAGTAATGAAAGAAGATAATCATAGTACTGTAAAGACAAGCCTTATTTATGTCTAGAGGTGTCAGCCTAGTATTAGCATTTCATTAGTTTGATGCTAACACCAATTTTTTTGTATAATGATTCTGAAGTAAAAGTATTGCAGGTTGTATTAATTATTGTAACGTTAAAGCAATGCTTCTATCTCTGAATGATATCAATAGTTCTGTATATTAAACTTTTCATATCAGTCAGAGATGAGATGGAAGCTTTGCTTTAACGTTACGTTAATCAGTACAAACTGCAATACGTTTGCTTCAGGATCATTATACAAAAGTATTGGTGTTAGCATTAAATAAATGAAACGCTAATATTAATCCGACGCCCCTATTTATATCACAAAGACCAATCAGGATCTTCAAGAAAAAGATTTAGACAAGAATTCAAGAATGTTGTCTGGCAATGAAATTCTTACCTCGCCAAACAAGATTCGGTCTACACGAATCTTGACAGAAGATCAAGATCTGTTTTTCCAGACAAGATTCTTGTATAGAAGCAATAGTAAAAAGAATCTTGACTGAAATTCAAGAATCTGAAAAGATCGATAACAAGATCGTCGATTAGTGTAAAGACATGTCAAAAACACTGGATATTTTCTTTTTGAACATTTATTTTCTATAGAACAGTCAAGTGCTATGCTATACTGTTGTTTTTCGGCCTTTATTGTTCTCAATATACTATTATTTATTTAAAAAGAAAACATTATTGGACTGATCATGGTCGATTATTCTTATCTTAGTCGACGAAAATAAATATACTATTTGCAACATAATTATAAAATACTGTTCAATGAATGATTGGGAGACTTTTATAGGTCAAAACATATCAATGTTTTCTTTCATATCATAAAAAGTGTAATTTACTGGATGATTTATTTTTCAAATTATTTTCGAGTTTGATAACAATATAATACAAAGCTATTAAAATTATTAACAGCACATTTGTTAGAAAATAATAGTTGACAAATACCAGCTCTTGGATTACCAAAACACAAAAAATAGTATGTTTTATGTCTTGGGTATATGTATAATACAGATAGGGACAGTGAAGCAAAGCTTATTATTATTGATTTTTTTTCTCTTCTTGAGCGCAACTAACATAGGTTAGGGATAGATAAAAATGATCAAAAATATTCTGCATTAGTAAATAAAAATTACTTTGAGAAATTGTAGATATGGGAAACGTTTTACATTAATTTTCTTTTCTTGTATCTCGATGTAAAAGCATTCCAGAATGTTTTGTCTTGAAAGCTATAATGGCTCGTGCATCGTCTATTTGTGCAGTTGATTTTCTTCAAGGTTATATTAACTTTCACTCTCAAGTTAGTTGAAAATATTGAATATTCTTTCCATCATAATCAATAAAATTATTCTAATCTTATTAAAACTACTGTAAATCATTGGACAATTGAACAAACCACTAGATATGCTTTATAGACATGAATTTCAAATAAACGAATGTTAAAATTCGACATCTATTGATATTTATACGCAACCAACTAATTTTACTAATGTACTTATCGGAAATCAATTTAATATAATACCTGAGAAAAATGTATCAAATCAAAAATTTTGCATGAGAATATTTATAAGAGCTAGATTTAGGCAGTGGTTATTTTGCCAAATATTACAAAAGAACGAATTTTATTACAATTGTCTCATGTTCTAACTAATTTAAACTTTTACTCGTATGATCCAAAATATTTAACTACACAACTAATTCGTCAATAAATTCGCAGATTAGTTCGCGATTGTATTATTACGAATAAAGATCACTTAAATCTAATTATTAATTGTACATATCATTTCTTAAGATCATTAAAAAAAGGATCTTATTCGTCGTCATTCAATATCAGAACCAATATCTGTTGGTTGGCATTATTTTATTAATAGTATTGAAAGTATTGACGTAACCAAGGTAGGGCATGAGTGAGCGCCGCCTACTCACCGTCTTTTTGAAAACCAAACTTTTTATTTTTATAACAATATCTGTTTAGTCAACTGATAAAACAGATTTAAAGATGAATTATCGTTTGGAATGGAGACACATCTACTATAACACAATAATAATTAATAAATTTTATTCGACAGATGTTTTCTTTTCTTATCATTTTATTTTACAATTACAAGCGAGCATGAGTTTCGCAAATAGTCTATTTATTCTGAGGAAATTATATCAAATCTCTACTAAATGTCGTCAGATAATAAAGAACCAAAACGTGGTTCAATTACGTAAAAGAAGTTAGCACCAGATTCTATAATTCTCGTCCCGATTCGCTTAGTGACTTGTACTATCGTTCTAGTCGGTTGTGCTGAATGCAGAATTTAATTCTGAATCCAACGGTATCATTTTTACACAGAGTTATTGGGCAAAAAACGGAATTTTGTGAAAAACTGGTTTTGGAGGTTTTTTCTGCAATATAGACATACCATATACAATGTTTTTTGTAAAATACCATTTTATACTCGATGGCCCCCTGTAAAAATGGTACCATTGGATTTAGAATTAAATTCTGCATCCAGCACAACCGACTAGAACGATAGTATAAGTCACTGAGCGAATCGAGACAAGAATTGTCGAATCTGACGCTAACTTTTTTTACGTGAAAAATACATGTTGCATCACCATATAAACGTTATATAGTATTTTTTAAAATCGGTAGGGCGGCGCCCACTCATCCGGCAAATCCTGGTTACGCCACTACATTAAGGGATCATTCAAATGTGGAAAAGCAACTTCAGAGATTGTAAAATACTGCCGGAACACAAGATCACATAAGACTAAAGAATGAAATCGGCATTTTTATTGACCTTATCTAGTGATGTAATCCTATGTCAAATATTTTCGACAAAAACACAGAGTGGTGAAAATATTTGAAATATATATGAGTTGACTCAGTTTTTTTATACAAATTCCAGATCTGTAAAAATATCAATGGATTTTTATGGAAATTTTGAGAGAAGTCAGTTTCGTCGAGTTTACTCGTCATAAAACATTTCGTTAGTGAAAAGATACTCCTTCAATCGGGCTGTTAAGCGCCAAAAACCAGTCACACGCACGGACTTTTTGGATGAACTGTAGCCTAAAAACGTTTTCCACGCTTGCGTGAATTATAATAAGAAAAATCTGCCACTACTTGCATCTATACTGATGTGCATATCTTTTGCAAAAAAAACCCTGGCTACGGGCTGGACTGAGCGACACTTCTCTCATCTCAGTCTGTCCAAAGTTACCAACTTTAAATAATATTCGTTTCGTTTTCGTTGAGAACGATAAACAATGCTCGAAAAGAAAAAGAAAAACAAGAGAAAGATAACATGATAACAAGGTGTTACATGCCTATTATATATATATAGTATCATGTATTCATTGCAAACCAGTCTGAAGTTACGGAAAAAAAGAATATTCTTTTCACGAGCAGAGAATTTTGAAAGATGCAATTGATATTTGAATTCAGTTTCTTGATATTATCATTTACTGCTGTTCATTGTAATAATGTTTTTGGCTTAGCCAACGAATATTTGACTGTACAATTCAATTTATCCAATGGACAGATATTATCATTGAATTATAAGTCTCAAATAGTGACCATCGTTAATGAGACCAGTATGATTTATTTAGATAACCTTCTTGTGGATTGTTCGAAATTGCTCGATTACAAGCAAGATACAAATTCAATTAATTTTACTTATTCTTGTCTCAATGAAACTAATTATCAATTTATAAATATTTACACTTTAAAATCGCAATGGGAATTCGTACAAAAACAAACCTATATCGCAAATGTCGAGAACAAAACCATTACTTCGCTACAAACCACATTTACCGTTACTAATCGAAATATTTCATCTGTTTCAATCATTCAAAATCGACAAGATACGAATCGACAGCATACTATTTTCTTACGCACCAACTTTACTTCATTGGGGTTATTCGCTTCCTGGCAAAATCCATTTGGTATTTATTCTGTACAATCGAATAATCTCACTATGACAAGTTCACATCCAGTAGGAATGTCAGCACCATATTTAAGTGACGGTTTTCTTATTGGTTTGTATCAATTATCTCCATATTGGCATATCCCTGATATCAATTACGCAGAACGAGAAGCATATGAAAAGTCAACTAGATTTTTCTTACCAGTTCCTCGACGTGAACAATCACTAAAACATGCAGCAGGATGGGATAGTAATGATTATCAAATAGATATTTCTACTCAACATGGTATTGATCAGTATAGACGTTTGATCGATCGTTGTTCTCAATTAGGAATCAAAAGTATTAACTTTGCTCCATCTAATAATAATGTATCCAGTCGACAAGATTCTACAGATGTTTGGGGATGGGAGTCTGTGTTATTCTTAACATTAGGACAAAAGATTCGTTTAGAACAATGGAGACCTATTCGAGATCCTCTTCCACTCTCCGTTGCACAAATGTTAGATTATGCTCGATCAAAACAAGTGAAATTAGTTGCATATGTTTATCCACAATTGGGTTATAAATCGAAAGGAATCGATCAAGCTTGGCTATATCCAAATTCGAATTGTAAAGATATGTGTGCGTCACTGGCTAGCGTAAAATTTCAAAAATATATTCTACAATTATTGATCGATTTTGCACAAGCGACAGGTCATTCATATGTTTTTCCATGTATAAAACAAAAAGATTTTCTTTCTAGATATTGCTGGATATGCGTGGGATTATAATTTTTTCTATGATCCACGAAACAGTGTATATAGTTCATGGCGAGGTTGGCAATGGATTCGTACTGAACTACTTCTTGCTTTACCACATTTAATCATGGATCATCGTCAAAATTCACAAAATGATGGTCCATGGTCATGGGTAAATTTAAATGGTTATACTGCTCCTTTGTTAATGGATGAAAATCCTGAAACATATCCTATTCTTTATCCATCGTTGCATACAGATAAAATCTCTGCCGATCTTATGCGTCGACTAAATAGTGAATTACGTATCGAACATTTCGCATCGATGGATTTCATACCTGGTTTTCTCGCCCATCAAACAGAACGGTATTTACCAGATGGAACTTTAATATGGCTTGATAATAATCTACGAGATTTTGATCTGATGGGATTGTCTTATACATTACTATCGAATATAGCTACAGCTGGTTTAAGTCCTATTCATTCGTATTTACCGGCAAGAGATTTAGAGGAATTCAATTTAGTACCAAAAGCATTGTTACAATTCTGGTCTAATTGGTTACAATGGACGGATGAACATCTCGAAGAAATTCGAAATGGTATACCATTTAATAATGAACAAGATTGGTCGTTGATGAAGTTAAATGGTCTTGATGGATTTTTATTTTTATTCAATCCAAATTATCAACAAATGAATAGAACAGTTGTCTTCGATGGAAAACTGAATTTACAACAACCTAGCATCAGTGGTTATTGGTTAATCAAAGAAATCTATCCACAGGAGAGATTTTTAACTACTATCAACTACAATATGAACATGACATTTTTATTAGATGGCCAAAGTGTTACTGTTTATCAAATGATATTTACATCAACTGTCCAACAACCAATCATTCTTGGTCTTACTGGAAATGCTTCCATAGTCAATGAAACTATTCTAAAATTAGATAATGTTTCCGGAGAAAGTGGAACTGCATTAGCGCATGAGATAGTTATTATCTTACCTAATGAAAGACCGATTGCAAATGTTTATTTAAACGGAATAGAAAAGAAATTTCAGCAGAAAGATCAATTTATTTGGTTGACTGAATTTGTATCATTTCCTGGTTTATATTTACCACGGTCAGCTCAAGTTTCAAATAGCACAATTATTGTCAACGATTTATTATTACAACAATTGCGCAAACGTCAATCTGATTATCCTATTCAATGGTCTGAAAAAGAATTGAATGATGCATCATGGTTAGGACCACATCGTCTCTTATTATTTATTTGCATTCTCAATCCTAATGATCAATGGCAAATAACTGCTCAAATTAACAATAATCCTATTGTCGTACATAAAGGATATAATACTCGTGATCATATTGTTCGAGATCGTTTCATGGGATTTTACATGGATTTAACTAATATTGTCATGCAAGCAAATGTAGAATATCACGTGTCATTAGATTTACCTCAACTTGATCCTGGACAGTATCAAGGATTATTTTTAGAAAACATTGAAAGAATTCTTGTTCCACCACAATAAAATATTCCTAGTGAACATCATTTATGATATTTGATGATGACGAGGCAGAAATTTCTTCTTTCTTCTTCTTAATATTGTAAATTGATGTGAACGTTCGTTTTTTCTATATGCAGATATACTGTGAACCACTTGATGAAACCTAAAATAACTTAGGTTGAAATCCGAAATAGTGGTAATTGGTTCATTCCCTCATAAATTGTCTGTTTGATTGCTTGCTTGTATGTCCGCAGTTCACTAATTGATCCGAGAATAACGTGAAAGTAGAAGGTATCCTTTTCCGTAAAGTTTAACCAAAGGTAATTTAGGGTGAAGAGTCCGAATCTAATGTCAGTTTTATCTATTAATTATTAATATTTTCTTATAAAACTTCATCAGATGTTTTTTGGGTCAGGATATCGACTAGCATCATTAGTTTTTGAAAGTCTGTTTCGTTTTTAAAAACTTTTGAAATAGTTTTTTTTATCTGAAAGAGACTTTTTAGTAAAAATACTTTTTACAATAGCTGGATCAAAAGTTTGTGGGATCAGGTAATCTCTCGAGTTGAGAATTCTATAAATCGCACCTGTTCGTCTCCAAAGAGCAGAACTGAAATGTCTCAATATACTTAACAGAAACGCAAAGCGGTAGTGTAACTTCTTGGATTTTAGAAATTCTCTAAATAAATAGTTATCGAATACTTTAGAAACATCATTTCGACGCGAAGAAACAGAGAGAATCCTCGAATGAGCGTTACTTGTTATATACTCACCCTCATTATCAAGATATTGGTCTACCCTTTAAACAAATGTTCGAATATGCAATTATTATAATTAATTGGAGAGAAAATCGGATATTTTAATGGTAGAATAGTCGACCGATTATCGAAAGATGCAGGTTCGATTCCTGTTCTGATTTTATGATCTTACTTGACAATTTTTTCATATTTGTTTAGACATATTTATACAGTTGTATCTGTTAAAATTTAATCCACTATTTCATGGACAAATGAAACGTTTGTTTGCTTTACTAAATTCATAATAATAACGCAAGTATAATTTTGTCGAAATGTATTTGAAACGGAAAAGAATTCTATAGTTGTTCTGCCTAAAAAAATATATAAGACTGATATGTGGAGCGCTTTTCATTTGCAGTTTTAACTCATTTTAAAAGATTTTATTTGATATTTTTGATCATATTTTTTTAAAATTGTTGTTGACAGCATACTCAATGGATATCGAAAAAAAATTAAAATTATTACTAGTACAATCATCAACTACTATTTATATATATAAAGAATGTATTAAAAATTAAAATTTGATCTAGCACATATGAACTTCAAAGCAGATACTTACATTTTAATTTCTCGTTAAATTTCAATACTTATTATTTTCAAAGAAATTTTGGCTAAGACATGTTAGCTCCAATTGAATTTTATTGACTATGAATGAACTGAATTTAAAAAAACGGATTTTATTAAGAAACTAATGAGTACGATATAATCAGTTGTATCATTAAAATGTCTTTGACAAAAGATATAAAGATCTATTCCATTTGATTCCAATCATCTTGATCTTCAGTATGTTATAATAAAAATTCATAAGCTTTCTTTTGGCATGTTGAATTACGATACATTTGATCAATAGGAAAAGTTATCTTGCATTCATCACAGAAGATATACAGCCATTGTATATTATTAAATGGAGAAAATGATGTTTTAGTTGATCAGTACTAATAAATATTGTTGTTCTTCTATAGATAAAGCAACAGTTGACCAACATTTTTGTAGATGATGAGAATCATATATAGAACGAGCTTGTTGTTGATCAGATTGTATTTGATGTTGAGAAGCTTGAAAAATGTTTATTTTTTGTTGAGCGCGTTCATTTTTTTTCTGTTGTCAATGTATCTGTGTATAAACTTCAGTATTTTATCAACAGCTTCAATGAATGTCGGAATATTGATCATCAATCTATAAAAAGTTTTTAATATGAATTATGAAATGAAAATAAGTATAATAGCGAATATCAAATGAATATGCTTTACTTCAATTAGCCTAAAGAAAAAAAAATGATGATATTAGTTTTCTAACTTACTTATAAACTAAGTTGATATTTTTCATTAGTCAAATAATGGAATGTAGCTAGTTTCACATCATCTTCTAAAAAATTGATCTGGATTGAATTTTTCCTTCTCACGAAATGTAATATTTGCTATTGCTAAAAAAAATCACAAATCACATCATCACCATAAGTTTTCTGCTATTAAGCAGGTTCTTAGAATAACAGTTATAAGTTTTACATCTTATAGTTTCCTCCATCGTTCCCGATCACTGGTAAGTCTTTTAAGGTACACATACCCATCTTCCTTTTTAAAGTCATCTAGCATTTTCATTCTCTTTCTCTTATCAATTACTGTTCCTTCGATGATGTCCTTTAGTAAGCTATCTCCTCTAAGTGCACGGCCTATCCAATTTCTTTTCCGTATTCTTATTCTTTCTATCAGAATTCTCGTTTCTTCTATTCTTTCCAAAACTTTTATATTACTCACTTTATCCTTCCAACTCATTTTTAATATTCTTCTCCACATCCACATTTCGAAAGCCTCTAACTTTTTCTTTTCATACTTCCTCAATGTCCAAGTTTCAGCATCATACAAGAGCACACTCCAAACAAGACGCTTCCCTAATCTCTTCCTCAATTCTAGTTCTGCAAATCCACACAAAATCCTTTTCATCCTTATAAGCGCTTCCTTTGCAATCCCTATTCTTGCCTTCACATCCTTCTTACATCTCCAATTCTCTGTTAAGAAGCTACCTAAATATTTAAGCTGTTAACCTACTCCACTCTTACACCATATATATGTAACACAATATCTTCTTCACTTCGTACACTCATTACCTTATTTTTCTTTGCATTAACTTCCACCCCATATGTTTTATACCCTTCTTCTAGTATTTTAATTGATATTTCTAAACTTGTTTTATGCTCTGCTAACACCACCATGCCATCCGCAAATCTTACACGACTAAATTTTCTTCCACCAATCTTAACACCCTTCATTTTCATTTCTAATTCTCTTATCATTTCCTCTAGATAAATATTAAATATTATAGGTGATAAGCAGCATCCTTGTCTCACTCCTCTACCAAATTCTGTCTCTTTAGATTCCTTGTTGCCTATTCTAACTATAACTTTTTGATCCTTGTACAAATTTCTTATCAACCTTCTCTCTTTTCATTCTACTCCTTTATTTTTTTAATATTTCAAGCAGTCTATCCCAACTCATTCGATCAAATGCTTTCTCCAAATCTAAAAGGAAATCACGAAACTTTTACATCTTTCTATTGACCTCGCTCCTATTACTCTCATTGTTCCTATTGCATCCCTAGTGCCTCTTCTTTTTCTAAAGCTAAAATGCTCTTCTCCGAGATGCATATCCAATCTACCTTGCAATCGCCTACTTACTATTCTTAGAAATACTTTTACAGCATATAGAGTTAAGTTAATTGTCCTAAAAGCCTCACATTAACTAGCTTCTGCTTTTTTTCCCATAATTATTAACAAGATTTCTAGAAATTCTTTGATCCACAAATCAGTTTCATAAATTTTCCTACATATATAAACGAAAGCCTTTCTTTAAGTGACATTTCTATGTCGCTCTCTAATATTGAAAATCCTATTCGTTCACTTTCCACACATCTCGAAATTCCACCTTTACTTTCCCATTGAACAAATCATATCTACCACATTTTTCTAAATCTCTTATTGTTTCACACTCGCCTTCTAACCATTATTGTCTCGCTTTTTCTGTCTCTCTCCTTAACTCATTGTTCAACTTTCTGTATTGTGGCCTATCTATCTGGCTGTTAACATTTTTCTATTTTCTTCTTTTACCCATCTTTTTTATCACTTTTTCACTATCCCATGGTTTCCTAGCTTTCATATTTTCTTTAAATCCTATCACTTCTCTTGTTGACTCAATGATCATACTTGTGAGTCTAATCTACTATTCTTCAACACTTTATCATACCTCTGCTTAACTTTTTTTAACTTTTTTCCATAACAATTCCAAAATCTTCTTCAATAACTTTTAGTTTCTCTAAGTTCTATTTTTTCCTTACTAAAGTTCTCTTAACTTTCTTTAAACTCAGCTCTACCTCTACGATAACTAAATTGTGGTTCAAGCCTATAGCTGCTCCAGGGCGTACACATGCTCTTTTTATACCATTCCTAAATCTTTCTTGTACCAAAATATAACCCATCTGATATTTAGCCTTATTACCATGAGCTTTCCAAGTATAGTTTCTTCATAAATGATTCGTAAACCATGTATTTGTAATTATTAGTTTATTTTCTCTACAAAAATTAACTAGCATATCTCCTCTATTATTCCTAATTCTATATCTGAAATTACCTACAATCTTATCCTCTTCTCCTTCACCTACAACTGCATTCATATCCCTCATCAATACAACACAACTATCCTTCTCTTTCCTTCTCATCATTTCTTGTATTTGTGAATATACTTCCTCTATCTCTTCATCTAAATGTACACTCGTAGGCGTGTACACTTGAATAAGCACTACATCTTTCGGTACCGCTCTCAATCTTACCATCATGAATCTATCGTTTACTAATTCTACATTTTTTACAAAAGTTTTTAATCTTTTACTTAAGACAATTACAACTCTATACTGACCCTTTATTTTACCTGATGAAATCATCTTGACCGCATCACTTCTGAATTCGCCACAACCTTTAAACTTACCTGCTTCTAGCGTCGTTCGAACATTCCATGTGCCAATTACCAGTTTATTTGCTTTAGTTAGAAAATTTCGTTTGATGACGGTCTGAGAAGCCCTTGCTCTCCTCGTGCTAGGCAAGACATTCATACTACATTTCTGAGTTCCAACGCCATCTAATGTTATATTATTATAACTGTCCCCCATATTTGCTGGGAAAAAATAGTTAGAATGATTTTCCCTTTGCTTGCTCTGACTCTTTGGTCCATGACCCTTTATTCATTATTCAGAGCAACCTTTTAGGACTCCCCTCGTTCGTCACTCAAGGAACGCTTATGGTACGAGTTAGGTCCCCTTGTTTGATCTTGAAGGAGCACTTGTTCAAGTTAATGCGAAGAGTGTCGATCTTGGTCTTATGGCGAAGCATCTTTCACAGCGTTAACAGAACCAATTCCTCCTTCTGAATCAAGCCAGATCACAAATCTATAAATATATAAATGTATGTTTTTTACTTCATTATCTTTCACAATCGAGAACTTTTTCTTTAATAAAGAATAAATAAATAAAATAATTGATTGGTTTGTTGAAGAAAAACGGTTACTGTATAAAATGAGAAGATTTTCTAAGGAAGTAGAATGTTGCATTATCTAGTAGTAAAATTATGAATATTCAGAATCTTCAAAAAAAAATATTGTTTATTTGCATCTTGTATCATGAAAAATATAACCAACTTTTATAAATATATTTACAAATAATTAATCTGTATAATGTAGCGATAGATAAAATATCGTCACCGAAACTGACTATTTCAATATAAATATTGATTTATCTATTCAGACATATTTACAGCAGAAATAGTAGATAACGTTTTAAGTATTTAAACGAAAAAAGGAAAAAATACGATTATTTAACATGTATAGAGACATCTTTTGATTTATGGATAGAACCATTATCGCATATCTAGATACATGCCATAATAAGACGGCATCACATATAAGATATTTTATTTTATTTTATTTACGGCTTTTCTTGTGTTTAAAAATATATACATTTTAGATTGGCGACGAAACGCTGAGAAATTCTTGGTACTTATTCTTCTAATAAAAGTTGAGCAACATATGAGTGGTCAATGTTTTCATCCTACTCTGTCGTTTATTCATATATTCACTAGTAACAGTATGTATCAAGCTATTATACTTAGCGATACATGCTAACTGTAGCTATCACTATGAAAAATCAGCAGTTTTGAAAAAATGCTATTTTCTAGATTATGGGGTTTTGGAAAAACTGATGTTTCGTCGTGAAAACTCATCATAAAACCAATAAACTATAGTGCGTTTGATAACAGACGCGTTACTTTATCTAATACACTATACATCACAAAATCACAAAATTTTACGAAAATTCACATTATAGGGTGGGGGAAGGCTTAATTCAATTTATTCCGCTTTCATATAACAAAGACAACTTATTGACTAATCAAAATTTACAACACACTCTATAGCGTAGTAAAAAGTATGCATATGCAACACTTTCAAGTTCTCAAAACAATTGTTTCAATGTTTAAGACCTACAATCCTGCGAAAACACACAATCTCAAGAAAACTAAACAAAATTAAAGCACTGTTATTACATAAGAATTCATTTTTTCAAGCAATATCACCCTTGTTCATCTTTTCTCTTCTCTATCAATGTAAACTTTTATTTGATCAAGCAGTCTGCTGCATGATTAGCACATAAAAAATCCAATTGAGATCAGTTACCTTGAAAAAGATGATTTATCTCAATATATGTTTTCCAAATGCCACCAACATTTACTTAGGGCATACCAAAAGTAATGACGTCGGTATATTACTTCCTCAGTAGAATGCCTGAACAAATTTTCTTTTCTCATGTGGTGATAGAAAAAAATATGCTCTATTTTTTTGTACTATTTGATCACTGTTCAACTAGCATCATAATAATAAATTTCGTTAAAAACTATTTTTGTCTACCGCTTCACTAATATTTCTGTAGATCAAGTGACTGGGTTCTGCATCTTTTACATTTCAGTTTTCGAACACTTCACAGATTGTATCAAAGAACAAATTATACGAAAAAATGCAGCATAAAAAGCTCTACAATTTCTATAGAACAGCTTATTTTACATTTGAGATTAGCAAAAGCAATTTTCTCTTGTATAGAAAAATATGCTTTGTTTGGTGGTAGCGGGACAAAAATTTGCCTTCCTTAGAAACAAAAATGCACAATTCAAAGAAGTAGTCTTATGCAGATTGTACAGCTTCTCGAAATGCATCTTTTGACGTATTTTGTTTTATTTTGAATAAGTGTGTGCCAAAAACGTGTCGTTTTCGCACTAACGAAAACTAGTCATTCAAACTTTTGCTTGTTTTGTAAATAAAAAGTGAAACTATGAAAAACGCGGTCGAACATAACTTGCACAGTTTTTCACGCTGCATTTTTTAGCATAGCTTGTACTTCGATACAACCTTTGAAGTAGCCGAAAATTGAAATTTAAAAGCGTGATGATATGAAATATTAGGAAAGTCGTGCACAAAAGTCTTTTTCTCTATCGCCACATTAGAAAAGAAAATTTGTCCAGGCATTCTACTAAGGAAATAATATACTGACGTCATTACTTTTGGTATGCCTTAAGTATTATAATGACAAAACATAGTGCTATTCGGACTATATGAAAGAGCATCCTTGATAACCCCAGAATGGCTCGAACAACATTATGTTTTGTCTTTACAATATTAAAATTCAAGCCTTCAGTCAAGAGTCTTATGATCATTTTTCAGAAGTCATGGAAACTCATCATCCCTGAAAACTTCACCATGACGAGAAATCCTTCATACGCCGTTACTGTACTCAATGAGTTCTACAAAACGATAAATACTCAATTCAAAACGGAGACTAACACTTGGGAACCTTCCCTCGTTAAATAAAAATAAGTTCTATTTTTTTTGTAATACATTAGAGTACTTTTCTAAGACCGTTTTTCTTATTCAATAATTAAACATTAGTATTTCATAATATTGTCTGTCGATTAAAATGATAGTTATCCTATTTAATCTCTCGTTCTATCAGGCCTTTTTTTCCAGTGTATACATATTCGATAGAACTGGATAAAATCATCCAAATTTGTAGTACGAGGGTGAAACATTCATTATAATTCTATTGATGCTATTTATTCTTTTTCTTTTTTTCTGTTCATATCGACTGCATGTTATCAAGTTGATTACATCTAATTCAATCATAAGATTTACAATCATCATATTCTTATCACATTAATCTATTCTGAATCTAAAATACTGGATTGTATCCATCTATCTCACTCTCCCTTCTTCAGTTGTTTTGTCTATCAGTCATATATATAAGAGACTGTATTTTTATTTTTCAGTATAAGATATAGACCAGAGCTAGGACGAGTACTTGACGCGAAAAAAAGTACTTAATGAGGAAAATTTTTAACCATAGAAGATAACCATACACATAATGGGCTCATTTTGTTCGTCTCGTCGAGCTCTACAACTCTATTAGATTCAATCCACTCCATCTCTAACGATCTCGCTAAAAGACTGAAAATAGTCGGAAATTTTCAAGTACAAAAAGTACTTGAAGATATTTTAGTAAATCGTATTTTTTTGGACACAACAGCAAGTAAGAGCGGGTTGAATCGATTAGTGTTGTAGAGCTCGACGAGACGAACAGAATGAGCCCATTATGTGTATGGTTATCTTCTACGGTTAAAAATTTTCCTCATTAAGTACTTTTTTTCGCGTCAAATACTCGTCCTAGCTCTGATATAGACATTCAATATCATCTACATCTTCGAACTTGAATATGAAATTGTTGTTCTTCATTGTATTTATCTTTAGTATGTTATTAATTGTTGCCCAGGCGAAACAAGCTCGGTCGTAAACGCCCGTTTTTCATCGTATACGACACGCCAATATACGGTCGTAATACGGCGCATTCCAAATGGGTAAAATACGGGCAGTTTACGGCAATAGCCTTATCATTAACGGTCATTTACGACCCGTTTACGGTCATCGTAAGGCTCGTCCTGAGTTGTTAAATATGTTTACACAATAGCTATTAATAATAATATTGTAAAAGAAAGGTATTTATATATAATTAAATTTGTTGATTTTACTAATATTCATCATAATATATTTAGAACATGAATCATATGATAAAATTCAAATAATTAGATTGGACGCAGTTTTAATTTTGGACTCTCTTGCTGCATTTACAGTTTGAATGGTCTGGAATAAATGTAAACCAAAAAGTCGTATGACATGCTCATGAGAAGATTACTACGTATTTTTTCATGAAGATGTAAAATTTTTCTTTTTTCTAAATATTAAAATAAATTAATTTCAATTAAAATTAAAAAAAGAAGAATTTTTTTCATTGAATTTGAAATGATAGAACAGTCAAAAAATAAAATTATAATAATTTTATTTGGTACGTGATGCATTAAGATCTAAAAAGAATTTTATTTGAAATAAAAAAAATAAAATACACGGGAAACTAGATAATTATCTATAGAGTATAGCTGAAGATATTCTAGAAAAGTCCATATGAATTTTCGGAGGAATTTTTGCTTTCTTGAAAATTCGATTTTCTAATTTAAAAATCTAAAGTGAATTCATATGGACTTTTCTAGAAATTCGCATTTCGTTTAGCAATTCGAACATTTTATAGAAATTTAAACATCAGCTCTGAATTTTATTCTCACTTATATTTCATGCAATGTAAATTATAAAATAGAAATTTTAGCAAGACCTTCTATTTTCATCAGATGTATCAATGATAATTGATACTTGCAAATAATAGATAAATATCATTGTTAACTAATGCATCAAAATACAAACAATTAGTATTGAACATAAACAAATTTAAATAGAAAAACAACGTGTTTGAACAAATAATGCATCAGAACTAAATATAAAATTAAATTATAATAATCAACTCAAACTTTAAGTTTGAATGGTAGTTCTAAATGAAAAAATATAACTTACCTACTCGCTACAGCTGCTGGAGAAAATAATCGATGCACGACATTATAGACTGACTTATATACGCGAATGAACAATGACACAATAGCAGTCATTGTTGAAATGACTCTCGCAATCGAATTTGATTTTCGGATTTTATTAAAAAGTCAATGTTGATGTTCCATTCTTTTGGAAAATGATTTTTTTCGAAAATCAAATTGAATTTTTATAATTTATAAAATCAAGCATTTTCTAATAAATAGAAATTCAAAAAAATTTATAGTACAGATTCATATTTGCGACATGAGCAATAGTTAGAAGAGAAAGAGAAATCCAAATTTGTTTAAGTTCTTACAATTCAACCACCTCATTTAAATGACTCTGATCGAATTGTCGCACTATGTTCACTCTCTGCTTTTGATGTTGATGGAAAATTTACACCTGAAGATGTGTTAAATCGATAGCTATATATATATGACGAAACATAGATCAGAGAAATGAGGATCTTGGAATATACGTGCGATTGTTATCCTCGCTACTTGCGAAGTATGAGAATGGCTAGTAAATTCTTGGTTTCGAATCCTAACTATGGATTCGTTAAAAATCGATATTCCACTAAAGAAATGGTTCTTCATGAAGAATTCTCACCTATGCGTATTTGTACAAGTATGTCTTAGAATAAACTCGAATGTTTGTTGAAACTAATGATGATAATTCATCTACTGTATACAATCAGTTCTCCAAGAAGTCTCTTTTTATTTTCAGGATCTCATCCATCTATGCACAAAGTTGAGAAAGAGAATTTTATCCAAGACTTTATTCCTCATCCTTGGAAACGATACCATTTCCAATTACACATTATCCTATATTATTCACAGTAGATTGAAGATTGACCATGGTCTTGTTTATTCGAACATTCGATTTCGAGATAGAAAGAGTTTTCTCTCATGTTAGAAAATCTGTAAACAAGGTGTATTCATTCTAATCGAGAAAACAGAAGATGATGTTCATAGTGCAACAAGTGTGCTAATTTATTTCAGAGTTATAAAAAGTGTCATGCTCGTATTCATCGAGAAAGGAACTCTTCTCATTGATTGTCTCTATCACTCATACTCGGCAGTGTTTATTTGTCGATTTTAGTTAGTCTGGGTAAATTCTGAATCGAGCGAAGATTTCAAGTATCTGTATGTTAATGAACTATCGCGCCTTGCAACAATGATATCTGTCCAACAAAGAGAAAAGAGAATTTGTTTATCTACCGGCGAAGAAAATCAAGCAATAATTCGCCATCAGTGGACCTTCTTATTTGTAAGTTGAAATGAGCGCATATTCGTTGTTGTATCTTGTTCTATTATCTACTGATGGTCAAATACCTTCACATCAATTATTGATCGATATCTTCAACTATTGTGAACTACACTGCTCGTGATTTTTCCTAACAAACAGGTAAAATTATTCTGTTACAACTGGTCATGATCAATCATAGATCTTCTGAGTTGGAAAAAATGCTGCGCTTTCCAACACATTCAAAGTCTGAAAACCTCTCAGGCATTTACAAGAAAATGGATTTGGATGATTCATTCCGAAAAGAAGATATCGAAGAAGTAATTGAAAGATCTTTCGAATCAGCCTACAAATACATTGAATCAGTGATGGATCCAAAGTTTTTGAAAAGAAATAGATATGATACCCTAAAAAGGTCTTGCGAAATTCACTTTCAAACGTTTAAAGGCGGTGCAGATGAATGTTCAAATCACATAGCCTCATAATATGAATGAAAATCATTGTACACGGTTAAAAAAATCAACAACATGCTATTATCGATGATGAGGACGACAATGAAGATGCAGATGCAAATAGTGAGATTGTCATTATGAAAGTGGTGAAGCTACTGAGGACGATAGGGAAGTAGAGGATCTAAATGATGATAAATATCCGTCAGATGATATGGATACTACTGAAGAAGTTAAAGAGGAATTACATTTATTCAACACTTCGTTTTAGATGCGTGCGAAAGTTCTTTCAAAGAAATGTACATTAAAGAATCAATAGAACCATCTCAAGCTGATTACTATTTCAAAATTCTTTGAGAAAAAGGCGACAGTCATATTTATATACATAAACAGATAGCAGTCTGGTTATTAATGAACGATAAACATTGCCTTTCCTCTGATTGATTGGCAGGTATTACACAAGTATAAACTCGTTTTTAACAGGATATCTGATCTATTTTAAAAAGACTAGATTTAGTGAATAAAATTCAGCCGGCTTACATCTAGCCAATCAAAGATCTTACATTCATGGCTGAATCTATACTAATAGTGCTTCTCATTTCTCGAAGACAGCAGTAGATTATATCTTCTGATGATATGTCGGTTTCATAGTACTATTCCAGATCGAATATTTATATAAGTTCATATATAATTGAGACAACAACACTCGATATTCTCTCATGATAGCGTATTAAATGAGAAGCAGTGAGTCGCCCGAGCTGAATTCCCTGTGTAAGCATAGATTTTCGAAACGAATCTATCAATAGGAGAATCTGTGCAAATCCAGAAAATTCTGTGGCATCCCAGAAACTCGAAATGTTCAAGGAATCGATAAAATTCCACAAAAATTCTTGTTAAATTCAAAAGTCATGAAATCTCGAATCTGGTATTTTCCCCGAGTATAAAGCCTTTGAAATTACCGAGAAAAGATAGACAGACTTCTCGATCTGTCAAAATATGTATTTATTTTTTCTTTAAGGAGCGGTGCACGAGGACTTAATAACCGTATTTTTCCTCGTCGAATAGAAGTTGATTGGGTACGTTTTTCATCAGCGGCGCTTAATATCTCAGCAATGGATTGAAAAGAAAGATATATTAATTTATTGACATTATATGTAGCTTTATCTTGTTTCTATCACTTTCACCGTGCTTATTCATTTATCAACCATATATTTCTTCTTTATAATGCAAATAAAGTAATAATGCAACAAGAGTCAATTGATTAAATTATTCATGATAACTATTTACAAGTTTTGCGACACACGGTAATGCTGTCAGTGAAAAAGAAGATGCTATTTGATTCTAATAATTGTTAATGAGTATAAAACAAAACAACATGTCTCAATTTGAACAAAAAAAAATACAATAACATCGGTCACCGTGATGTTAAGTACGACCACTACTACCAGGACTACACATACATTCGAAACCTTGAACTCCTGGAGAACCTTCATAACCTTGATCTTGCATTTGATTGAAATTGGTATTTCTCATATTATTTTGCTGTTTAACTTTAGAAGCTAAAATAAAAAAAATAAATTGTTTTCTTTTCGATAAATACAGAATTAATTAATAATAATAAAAACTTGGCACAATATCAATAGCTTACTTTTTGATTGTTTAGAAACATTTTGTTCATTTCGTTGTTTGTCATCCTTAAATTCTCTCGTATCGTCTCCAATATTATTTGCCGACATAATCGATGTAAAAATGAATGTGATCATCATTTTCATAGGAGAAATTTGCTTTCACGTGCTTATTTTTCGCAAAGGAAGAGAAAAATAATCACTGATGCATGACTATTTTTCAAATATTGATGGTGTGTCAGGCAAATTGAGATTTAGACAAAATTAAACATAATATCAATATTTGATTTTTAATATTTTCAATTAGAATAAGATGAAAAAAATTTTTAATTTTCGACTTTAATTTGATACTTATTAATCGACCTTATAATTAATCATAACTGATGAATCAAAGAAAATTTTACTTGTTTGTTTTTCATATTATCAATACCAATCTTTTCAGAGTAGATAAAACTTGTTAAGAGCTATAAAATGATGCAAAATAATAGGGATAGATATGTTGCACTTAATATTTCTTCAATATGACGTGTGCAAAAAACCATGAAAAAGGCATATAGCTTAATAGTGTGTCTATGTGATATTCGTTTATTCTCCATAGAACCAATGTTATTTTTATATATTCGAAAAGCAAAGTTCACGATAGATTGATTTTGATCAACCTGTCTAAAAAAAAATTCATACTTGAGGGCACTAAGAAACTCCCTTTTAGGCCCTACAGATGCTCTCTTTTTATGTTGTAGGACGTGACGAGGAGTTAGTTCCGAAGACTTTATTTATTTGCATAAATGAAAATTGGTTTTTTTAATTGAAGCTTGTTTCATATTATATTTCATATTATAAACTCATGTTAATTAAGTCAAAGTGTGGTACAAACTGTTGAGGATTATCTTGAAAAGATCAAAAAAAATCATAATGAGTACCGTTGGAACAAAAAACTAAAGAAAATCAAAACAAGAGTTATTGTATATAGGGAATATTTTTTCTGATCAATAGTAATTTACAGACTCAGAACGTACCTAGACTAGATCAACTTAAAATTTTCAGATCCAGATCCGACGGGCTCTAGTTGACACATTCTTGGATGACTCATCTGTCTTCTTCACTTTTTGGAGTTCACATAACTCTCGGATTTAAAACCGACATTTTCGCATTTATTTTAATATTCATTGTTATGCCTTGATAAATTTTCTTTTCTTTTACAAATTCGAATTGAATATTTCAAAATGTTTGTTCGTATTTTTTTTTGTTATATTTCGTATAAAAAACAATTTTTGTTTGGTATGCTTCGTCAATGATTAATGAAAAAGATAAGATAACTACACATTCCAAATCGTTTCACTTACTCATAATGATTCAATGGTGTATGATTTATTTATTCATTTTTTTAATAAAATTTATTCCTATGAATTGTATAGATTATCAATGTAATTATACAATTACGAAATCTGATAATTCTTCTGATACGTGTTATAATGATACTTGTTATAAATTTCTTGATCTGTTTTCTATAATGGTACAACCAAAAACTTGCAAAACATCATTACTTGTACTTTCATTTTCAACATATAAAAATTTTGTTTTATTTCGCGATCGACTTCAATGGAAATTAGGAGATTTATTTTTATCACAATCAATTAATAATAATCGTCATTTTATTTTATTTATTGATCAACTTGATTATGATGATAAGCCATTCGATCATAATGAACTTATTCATTTAGGTATTAATATTGATTTCTATACAATATATATTCGACATATTGAAGATAAAAATTATCTTCATGGTTCGATACATTATGATCCAAATAATCCACAATGGAATATTATTAAACTTAAATTGTAAGTTTTCAAATTTTTTTTATCGATTTAAAAGATAAAACAAATTGATTAACCTTAAATTTTATAAAAGTTTTTTATTTAATATTTTTAGTCGATGCCTTAAATTAAGTGCTTTTGATAAATATCCATGTTCAAGTAAAATTATTTCTCCATCAATATTTGCTCCTCAACGACCAACTTCATTATTTCATTCATCAACCGATATAATAGATCTATCAAGTGACTCATTTATTTCTTCTTCTACAGAAGAAAGAATTACAAAATCGAATACAGAAAAAAAAAAATCTATTTTTTTAGTACTTATTGTAAGTAAAATCTTTTTAATAAATAACAATATTTTTCAATCGATAATTATAGATTTTCATTCCATTATTAATAATATTAATTACAATGTTACTTGTTATTCTTATTTATATATATATTGTTGGTAAATATTGTTTTAAAAGAGAACTGAAATCTTCATCGTCGGAAACAAGTATATCAAATCATCCCATCAATATACGAAGGTAAATTTCATTTATAATATGATTTTCGATCAGTAAAATAAATGAAATGATGAGTAAATGATCTAATTTTAAAATCAGTCAGCTCTACGATTGATCAGTAAATATATTTTACAAGTAATCGATTACATTAATGGGTCAGTATAGAATTTGAAATTCTTATAGAGTGAATAACTTCTCTTTTTCTTTTCCTTGAGAGTGTAAGTGTGGACATGGGGTAGCGTTGACGAGTAGAGAGAATAGCTGAAAAATATGTCTGATTCTCTACTAAAATTTTAAATATCTATTACAACAGTTTCTATAGTTGTGTAGGAATTTTTGAAAGAAAACTGGATTTTTTAAAAAATACTTTGTTAATAATATCTAGTCCGAAAGTCTAGATTTAACATTTTCTTTTTAGTGTCTATCATAATGTCATACAGCGATATTTTCTGACAAATTTTATAAGCTTTCTATCAAATCTTTTTCTGCCTTCGCTAGTTAACAATAGTCAAAAAATCTGATACGGCATAAACAGGCACATATACTATACATTGCATGCATTCACCTATCCCATATTATAGATGGACACGGTTCGTGTTTGTTTAAAACCGATTTATCTGAACTAAGCGTAAACTTTTAACTAGCTAAAAAATATATAGAAAAAAGTTTTTAGATGGTATTTGTTTCCATTTTTTTAGTACCGAACTGAAATAGAGTTGAAACTGAGATTGATTTGAAGTTACGAGCTGCACGCATCTCTGCCCTATACTCAAGATATTTAAATCTATTTTTTACTGTTAAAGCCTATTTTTTTACTGATAAAAATTAAAATTGATTACTGACAACTTTTGTGCTGATGGTTCAATATCTATACTGATCAATTAGATGATAGCCTTTTTCATTTATATTTTTATGAAAATATAAAAGGAAAAAAATTGAATGAGAAGGAAAAGTAGATTGAAAACATGTTTTTCTAGAGTTTCATCATCATCATCAATATTTAATAATACAATTCTTCCAGAGAACAAATTCAACAGCGAACACGTGCAAAACCGTATCATATATCACGATTGCCATCTCCCCACAAAGATTCACTCTACAAAGAAACAAGACAATAATTATGAAAAAGTTATATTGGACAATATTTCTGTAATTGGACAACAATATTTTGTACCAATATCATCTTCATTTCGATCATAATTAATTATCTAATAAGAACAAAACAACTGTCTTTTTTTTAGTTTATAATAGTTTTTCTTTAATAAAATTATTTTGCATTGATAAACTTCAATTATTCTCATAAATTCATACTCATTTTAGAAACGGGATTTTCCGTTGTATATTTATAATCATATCATTCTCTTATATAAGTTTGTATTGCATGTGAAATAGTAACAAATGTAAACATGAAGTAACTTAATCAACATCATCAATGAAAATGATGATAAAGTTATTTTTGCAATTTATCATTATATTAATGACATAAACTATTCAAACAAAAGGTGATATATTAAGAAAAAAAATTGTAATTATTTCTAAACATTAGAATATTTATTTGCAAATACCGGATTTAGTAAACGGTGCTGGTGGTTACATCAATAAAAATGTTATTTTTTTTGTTTCTATTACATGACCTACCAATAATTAATATGTATGCTGTAAATGAAAACCAATGACAACTGATTCTATCAAGTTAAAGTGACGAATATTAATGCAAAAAACTTAGTAGACAATGTTTTTTTTCTATGAATTTTCATTTTTTATTAAGGCTATATTGGAATACAGCGAAAAATTTTTTGTTAGTTTTTATTTATTATTGTTACTCTAATCAATATTTTCAATTTGTATGTTGGTGAAAACCGTAGGTCACTAACCATTGCCATTCCTGACTTATTCGCCCAACATTCATCCCTTTTTGTTTTTAACTCTGACGCTAACAATAGATATCCGATAGTTAACATGTAAATGTTACATAGAAAGAGACAATAAAGAATGAATGTAAATAAAATAATAGTAAACTAAATAATAGAGAAAGACTTTCTTTATGAAAATCTAATTTTTTAGGTTTTGTATATAGACCATGAAAAATTGTAATTCTATAGATACAATAACGTATAACGACATGACTTTTTGTATATGTTCTCATGTAGGATCCTTATTTTTCAACAACATCACATATGATTAGTTTTCCAAATATTATACTTAGTTGTATTCGATGTATAAGCAATGTCTATTCATGAAAATTATTAAAGTCTGTAAGTTAGGTAAAATAGTTTTCTCCAATGTGAAGATAAAGTCGAAAATGAATGTAATTATCGTCATGTGAATAATGTGTGAAAGTTGATAAGAAATAGCTACTTTCGTCTATCAAGATGATTCTCACGTTTCGCTGATACGATAATTAAATGAACTGCAACAGATTAATTGTTACTGTTCATATACATGGTATAAGTTTTCGATTAAATAAGAAGACATCAGAGCACTTTCCACATACAACACAGATCATGTTATAAAAATAATAATTGATATAGTAATTCTCATATTCAACATGAGCTCCGAAATAACGAACAAATCCATCATAGGTATTGCAAATTATGCAGAGATTACATAGATCAACAGACAAAATACTGAATTAATCTAATCTAAAAAGAAGACCAAGAATATCAAAATAATTTCAATAATATTGTCCAATCAAAATTGACAAAAAATCGATTGAAATATCAACCTAAAGGTAGATGGATGAACAGAACATATTAAATTAATTCTTTTTAATATTCAACATGATTAACTAATATCAATGAAAGTCATCATTTTCATTTATCTCTTATGAGAACTGTACTTAATTTCATACCGTCCATATCTATCACATGCTCCAACTAACTTAATCATTTCAAAATCTCAATCAACTGACTAGTTCTGCTACTATCCCTTATATGTTCACACATAGCTTCTCTCAATCTTCTTATCTAATTAGAACAAATGTTTTTGTTTATTGTATTATTTTTCTTTTCGTGCATTTTCAATAAAAACCCGAATGACTATAAATATACACAGCAACAAGAAAACAGTGAAATCATCAGCGTTTTCAAAATGAATGACCACTATGGTAGTCGTTCGCTCTAAAAGAATCAAATCTTTGAATACACGATTATATACTTCTGTAGTGTACGATAAATGCGGTACATCTTTACCTCAAACCTGTCTCAAAAAAAAAAAATCAAGTTGGTCAAAAACGAAAACTAATTGTTAAATAATTTTGTCTTTCATTGTTTTGTTCTAAAAAAGAGAATCCTGTCATGAGAAAGTTAAGAGAACGAAACTAACTATTTAAAAAGTCAATTCTATGCTACATGAAGTTAATGTTTACACACACAAAATATTGTCAAAGAATGATGAAATTTTGCTAATGATTTCTTTCCACAAAGGATAAATATTCAACATACGATTTACCAATGCTAAATAATCGATTCAACATTATCTATCACTATTTATGAGTAACAGACTGAACATGACATAAAGGTAAAGAAAAAACCTTGCACACATATGATACTGAAAAAAAGGAAAGAAAAACCTTCGCGCTTCGTCGTCAACGTGGCGTCTCATGGTCATGGGTTCGTCATAGTTGATATAACAAAAAAGTGATGAGTTACTATGATGATTACGATGATGAATATTCATCAGAAGATGAAATATATTATAATAATTATAGTGTAGATTATGCCAATCAACTCTTAAGTGGTCAACATGCTATATCTTCATGTTTACCAACTATGCGTCGAAAACATCGACGATGTTCATCGGGATTGGTACGAGTTTCTACATTGGATAGAATGCCGATGATTACTAGACAAAAAATTCATCCTTCATTATATAGTCGACCAAAATATGATCATAATTTGGATAATTCATATTCACCATCTCTTCCTCAACGTTTACCATCTTTAGAATCAACAAGTGAAGAATTAGAAAGAAGAGTAAGACAAGCAAGTCAATCAATAACTCAAGTAAATAAAATTTTAATTCAAATTTCTTTTTATTTGAATTTCTTTTTTTAAGGAAAGATCAAATAATGTGTATCCAATTGATAATAACAATAATCGTTCATCAGAAAATACACATCGACCATTAACTGAAACTGAATTAAGACAAGTTCAACAACAACAAGAAGCATTTCAACAACATTTATTTAATATGCAACGTCATTTACTTGAACAACAACAACAACAAGAACCAATTCCGCGATCAATATCATCATCAAATAATTTCAAAAGAAAAACAGAAATAATATATCATGATCTTGAAGATAATGATGATCAAGATAAAATAGCTGAATTAATTGAAAATGATCCATATTTTGCAGCAGCTATGGAAGATTTTGCTCAATCACATGGTTTATTAAATAATTCAAGACAAAGGTTATTTGATTTTTATTTTTAAGAAAATATTTGTTTGTTTTTTTTTGTAAATTAGAAATCATTCATCTCATGAAGATTATCACCATTTATGTAAAAAACATGAAAAAGAATATTTAAACGATAATATTAGATTATCACCATCATCATCATCTTTAACATCAATTTCATCGTTAAAAACTGTTCTATCAGAAATGAAAACATCAAATAATGATTTGAATTTATTTCGTGAACTCCAAGGAATTCGTCATTTAATGGAAGAGTTTGTTCACAATTCTAATAAAACAACGAATCCAAATCAACCAACAATATCAATATTACCTGTACCTTGGCCAATGTTTCCAGGTCAAATTCCAACAACAATCCCAACACCACATATTGTTCCTAATCCATCTATTCCAACTGAAGATGATTTGGGAACATCAATGATTCGACGAGAACCAATAAGACCACCTCAACCTTCAGATCCAGCTCGAACAATATATCAAGATGTAGTTAATGTTGTTAAAGATGTTATTGATAGACGTTCACCATCTCAACATGATCAACCATTAAAACCAAGTGATATTGATCCAAAATTAAAAGGTCATTATAAAAAAAGACCAAAAATTTCATTTTCAAATAATAAAAACATTTCTCAAGATAAATCATCTATTTTATCTAATCAAAAAAAATCAAAAAGACGAAATTCATCACAAACAACAATATCTCCAAGTATTTTACCTCCATCTTCACCATTATCAAATAATATTTCTGTATAATAAAAATGATTTTTTTTATAAAAACAATTTATTTTTATTTAAATATTTCATTTTAGTCAACACCACCTTCATATGAAAAATTAACTAATGTTTCAACATCTCAATCATCAATAAATAATAATCGTAATTTATCTTATGGAAATCGTGAAAAAAAATCTAATATTTATGATACACTTATACCCGGACATTATTTAAGTTTATATACTACTAAAAATAAATATATATCGAAAAACAAACAAACAAACAAAAATAAATGACTAGAAAACTCGCATTATCGAATGATAAGATATAATTGGTGAATTTTCTTCTAAATGCACAGCAGTTGCACCAACATCAACTGATTGTTCAAATTCACCTCGAGCTTCCATTGATAAACTTAATAAATACCTATCAAAAATATATTTTTTATTTTTAAATAAAATAAAATTCTTTTTTTACCAAGGTTGATAATTTTCAGGTTGAATTGAAATCGCATCACGTGCATATTTTTCAGCTAATGAATAATTTCCTATTTGTATTAAAAGTTTAGTTAATTGTATTAATGTTGGAAAATGATATGGATTTATAGCTAATGCATCATTATAATTTTGTTTTGCTAATTTTAATTGACCACGAGCATCATGAATTAATCCACGCATATAAAACATTTGATGACATAACGGATTTAATGATGACACTTCTTTTAAACAACGTTCACTTTCATCAATTTTATCTAATTTTATATAATATCGAACTTTTCATTTTTGAAAAAGAAAAGAAAATTAAATTAAATTAAAAAAAAATATTTTTTTTTAAATGTTTTACCAAGATGTTCAAATATTTGAAGTAAACTAAAATAAATTGGATGAATTGAAAAAAATGATGTTGATGAATAATTATTTCCATTTAAATTTTCATCATTTATTAAACCAGATAATGATCGAATACCTAATAAAAACATATTTTTTATTCCATCTTCAACTTTTAATGTTCCTTGTGGAATATTAACCATTTGTTCACTTATATCTGTTTCATTATTTATTGATGCATTTTGTGATCGACTACTTGGACGATTTCCATCACTAATAAACATAGTTTCTTTCTTTCTTTCCTTTTCTTTTCTTTTCTTTACTTTACTTTGAATTTGATAATATTCGAATATTTTGATTATTATTTATTAATATTGGTTCAAATTCATTTTTCCATAATATTAAAGCTTCTTTACATGTTTTTATTGATTGTTCACATCCATATAATTCTTCTTCTATTGAAGCTTTTGTTAATAATAAACTAAAATTTTATTTTATTTTATTTTATTATAAAATATATTTATCCTTCGAATTCTTTTTCTATTTATTTTATAATATGACAAAATAAACATCTTCACAGAATATATTTATATATATATGTTTTTCTATAATACAAAGTTCATAGATTTATCACTATGTTTTCAATGTTCTATTTTAAATCTTATACTATAATGAAATATTCATTATTGTATATTTTTATATGATCTATATCATTATGTATTATTATATGATTTTTGTTTAAATTTATATTAATATAACAATCGATTTATATTATATTTCGAAATTAAATGAAGAAAATTTAATAGATCAATAATTTCAAATTGATTTTAGTGTTTAATCTTGAACGATCATATATGATTAATATTATCTCATTTTGTTAAATAAATTATAGAATTTATCTAATCTTATTCTAATTCTTATTATATTTTCTATAGACTATTATTCTCAGAACATTTTTTATCTGAATAGTTAGAACAATAACGACCTAAATAGAAATGTTATCAGCAACAAAATAACTAGATGTAGAATCAAATAGATTTAAAAAAAATGATTGAACTTATTTATATTTAAAGTATTTTTGTATGAGTTTACTAAAATTCTATTTTTAGAAAATTGAAATAAAAATTGATTTTGTTTTTCTTATTACTAATCAAAACAACAATCAAATGATTTCCTTCGAAATGCTTAAAGAAGATTTAACTAAAAATTATTTTTTTTTGTAACTTTTCTATAAAAATAATAATAATAAGACAGTGAAGATATTAAAATATAAAAGTAAAACCTGATATCAGGATAATCATTAATTGTTTTATATATTTGTGCATAAGCTTGAGGCATTTGTTTTTGAGAAGTTAATAAAAGTGTATATAAATGATGTGCATATTTATCATCTGGTGATAATAATAAACAT
Organism: Macrotrachela quadricornifera; assembly: GCA_022393335.1. Classification (NCBI taxonomy): domain Eukaryota; kingdom Metazoa; phylum Rotifera; class Eurotatoria; order Philodinida; family Philodinidae; genus Macrotrachela; species Macrotrachela quadricornifera. Next base: position 6,655 of record JAJEKB010001368.1, on the reverse strand, counting down.
GTTTCAATTGATTTTAATGCATCTCGAGTCTATTTTAAATAAATTCGAAAATAAATTAATAAATTTAAAAGAAAACAAACTTCATTAAGAAAAGATAAATTTTGTGCAAGATGAAAATGTGCAATTGAATCATATGGATCAAGTTGAATACATCTTAAATAATTAAAATAAATTAAAAGATAAAATAAAATAAGATGAAATTCCATACTCTCTAAGTTCACAAACAGCTGATTGAAAAAGTGCTTGACGATCATTATGAATTGATGTTTGTCGAGCTTTAAATGATTTTGCAAGAGAAAGAAGAAGAAGTGAACGAGCTAATGGAGGATTTTGAAGTTCTTTTGCTTCTTCACAATAACGAATTGCTTCATCAATCTTAATTTTAAAATTCAAGATATTTAAAAAAAAGAAAAACATGAGAAACAAACAAGATCAATAAATGGTGGTCGTTGTTCATGTTGATTTAAATAATTTGATGTTTGTTTTAATAATGGTTGAGCATCTTCACCACTTGATGGAAATGTTTCAAATAATGATGATAACTTTAATTAAATCAAAAAAAGAAAATAAATAAAATAAAATCTTTTCTATTTACATCATAAATATATTGAAGAATTGTTTTTGAAAGTTGTAAATAAACTTGAATATTTTTTGGTTGCATTCGAAGACATTCTTTTAAAACAAGATAAGCACGAAATGGTTGTCCTGATGATATTAATGATAAACCATAATTATACCACGTTTGAAAATGTTCAAATGAAAATCGAAGAGCTTGTTCATATGACTTTAAAAACAAAACAAAATTTTTTTTTCTTTTAAATTAATTTAATAAATAAATTTACATCAGCAATTATATGAAATGCTTGTTTACGTGATAAAAAAATAGCAAGAAGTGCAAGAATATTATAAGCTGATTGATGACTTCTTTCTCTTTGTGCTTCATATTCAGGTTTCCAATCAAGTACTGCTTCATTTAATGTTGATGTTTGGCCTAATAATAATAATAATAAAATTTCTTCATCAACATCTCGAGGAATAAATAATGATCTAAAATTTTGTTTTATTATTATTATTTATTTATTTGTATTAATTACTCAGAACTTCGACGACGATGATGAATAAGATGGTGATGATTATGATGATGATGTTGATGATCATCATCTAATGTTGTTAATGGTGGATAATTTCCTTTACAAACACATTTTATTAATAATTGAGCATATTGTTTTATTAATGTCTATGAAATACTTTTTTATATAAATAAAATAAAAATAAAAATAAAAATAAACCTGTCTCATTGTTTCTAATGATTTTATATGAACATTTTTAATATATGAACGAAATATTTCAATAGCTGTTGTTATATTACTAAACAAAAAAGATTTATTTTATTATATATATATTCAAGTAATTCAAAAAAAAAATTAAATTTACTTATTTGATGCATGTAAAAGTGGTAAACGTTGATAAGCTAATTCGATTAAACAATTTTCAATATCCAAATTATCATTATTTAAATGTTTTGCTTTTTCAACAGCAGAATAATAAATTTTACTTAATTTACACGAATCATCAAATGATTTTATTATTTCTAATAAATTTTCATTATTTTTTTCTAATAAAAGACCTTTTAATGAATAAATTTCTGAAAGTAATAATGAAGATCTATGTGGTTGTTCTTTTATATCATTTGGAATTGAATTAATTGCTAAATCAACATTTATTAAACATTCATCATAACGTCCTTGTGCATAATATAATTTAGATAAAAGACATTGACATTCAAATGAATTTGATAATTCACCAGATTTAAGAAGATTTTCAACTTGAATTAAATTTTCTCGAGCATTTTCTATATGATGTGAATCTGTTAATGGATATTGTTGTAAATATAATTCTAATTGAGCTTCTCCTTCCAAAAATTTTGTATATTCTTTTATGAAAAAAATAAAAATTAATAAGATTTCATTTTTTTTCCTTTCTATAAAATCAAAATCAAAAAGAAAAACCTGAAACTTTTGTTGTTTTTAGTTTATCAAGAATTTTAGTCCAATTAAGTTCTAATCGATATTTTTCAATTTCATGATCTGTTCGATGTTTTCCACTATGAGAATTTGTTGTTTTTGATGTTGCCATAGAATTTTATTTTGTCAAAATCAATCAAATCAATGAAACTATGATGGTTTTATTTGTTCTTTTTTTTCTTTTTCTTTTTCTTTTTATGTCATCGTCGTCATATATTGGAAGACGAATTTTAATCAATCCGATTTTAACTTTCTTTCCCTTATCTAGTAGATGTCACTATATTACAAAATATTCTACTAAAAACGAAGTAAAATAGTTCAATTTTGAACTAAATATTTCATCTCATGAAGGAGTGTTTGATCACATGTAGACAAATTCAAAATTATATTTAGTAAGAATATTGAAATCATTTACAGAAAAAATTCTCTATGCTTATGTCAGATTTTCTCTATCTATGTATACAAAGTTTCACATCAAAATAACAATAAGATGCTTCCATTGAATTGTTTCAAAATAATTATTTCTACATGTTGGTCATCGTTTTTCTTCAACTAATCGATTTTAGAATAAATAATAATATCAACATATCAAAAAAAAATAAACTTTTGCAATTTTTTGTCGAACTGATCTCATTAAATCTTTATTAGCCGTTGATTCCGGGCTATATTATGCTAAATTCATTTTTTTATGAATCTCATTTAGTGGAAACTCCTTTGGAAAACCAGCTTTATTATTTTTCGTCCGATTTCAACAAAAACTTTCAAAGCATATTAGTTAAAGATATGGTGGATTGTGGACGAAATATTTCCTCCAACTTTCAACATACTAACAAGTTATAGTCAATCTATAGGTAAAAATTACTCTGTAGACGTTCAAGATTTTTCACAATCAAGATATAAGCTAATTTTCTGTGAGAAATGTTTTTCTGATTTTTTGTGGAACTCACATATTGACGAAGGAAAATAGTGAGTGTAAGTTTTAAGTCGAAGTTTTTAGGGCTCCCCCCCCCCCCTTACAGACATCCTTAGCAACGAAGGTCAAAAAAATGTTTCCATAGCAACCGCGGTTAAAGGTCATTGAGTACAAATTTTCCTTAGCAACGCTTCCTGACCGTCGCAGATATGACAGGCGTGCCTATATTTTTTCGAAGAAAAAGAGTAAATGTAAATTTTAAGTCGAGACTTTTTGAGCTCTCCCCTTACAGACCAGCTTCAATTACAGGCAGGTCTTCATTGCAGATATCTCTATCAAAAATACCTCCCCATTGCAGCAGACACGACGGAATAAATGATTCCTGTGTTTTATCATCGTTCTCTTTCGCCTTAAAGCCTTGCTGTAAATATATATCTATCAATGTAGAGCACTAACATTATAAAAAATTTACAGTAACACAGCTCCTAGCTTATATGAATATGTGAGTTCCACATTTTAGCCCTAAAAGGGCTGCGCTGACAAGCTTTTTTATTTATAATTGTTGACTTTTGTTCAAAGAAATTATGGGTGTTTATGGAATTAAATTTTTCCACTTCAATATATAGTTGAACAAAGTGTTGGTGTTTCTATCGATTTACCTAATTTTGTTAGATTTTTGTAAAATTTTACAGTTGAACTTTTGCGAATAATACTGTGGTTGGATTTTCCATAAATATTCAATACTATTTTTTTTACGTCGTTCAAATTTAAGGATTCTCTTTCAAATAAAGCAATTGTTATCATAAATCAATTGAGCATGACTAGAATATCAGCATGCGAATTTTTCTTTCCAATACTTCTGAGAATTTACCAGATTTTTCAACAAGATATAAAATAAATAAAATAAAAACTACGTAATTCGATAAAGTAAATATGATTAGATCATGTCGTCTCTAATAGAGTAAAAATTTTTTTTAAAACAGATTTCAAAAAAATTCTTAATAAATTGTAAGAAAGGATTGACCTTAATATAAATAATCATGGCAATTATCCTCAACATTTTATCAAATAAATTTGAAAATACCTGTATCTTGATATTTTTATTTAATGGTTTGGAAACTTTTGGTGAAACCTAAGTAAAAGATAAATACAATGCAAGTCAGAGACAATCACAAAGCAACTTCTCTGGTCTACCTCGAAGATGACATATAAAAGATAGTTTCGCTCTATCCTTTCTTCAAGAGAAGGCAAGACATGATTTAATCTTTAAAAAAAATCAAATATCATGTCATCGTCTTTCTTGATTTTTGGTAAACAACAATCGTAATTTATTTTAATAAAATTCAAAATGATATTTATACTTATTTCAATGAATTTTTAACGACAACTTATTACAGAAAATTTTATGAATAAAATTTAATAATATAATAAATAGTTTTATAGTCGACATATTCCACTATTTCAATATGCATTGTTAACATTATAAAAAAGAGCGACTTTTACATATATATGGACGATTGTTGTTTAATGTATAATGCGCATCTATCTCTGGACAATGATTCCGGCTCTTGGATCCGTGTAATTCTTGCAGGAACCTGAAGGAAAAAACAAAGGTTGCTGCAAGAAGACGCCGGAAAATGGAAGCAGGAATCCTTTGAACGGATCCTACAACCGATTTTGCTCGGTTTCGGAGAAAACCGGATGAATCCACCCGCCGGATGTTTAAAGGATTCCTGTTTCCATTTTCCGTCGATTTCCGGTGTCTTCCTACCAGATCCGGCCCGTATTTCTCGACATGGGATGATGTCAGATAAAGTTAAATTCAAATGGTTATCATTAATAGGATAGATCTTCAAAACTTCTATTACGAATGAATATTGCAATGTATATGTAACTTTACTTGACCTCATATAAGTATGCGTATATTAAATAAATGTTGCACATATATATATATATATGAATTTTTTTTTCTTTTTATGGCCTTGATGATGTTATCAAGATAGAGAAATATTGACTGTAAAACTACTTTTTATCTTGTTTTCGTTTTAATTATCTCAAACTTCGGAAAAAAACAAAGTCCTTTAAAAATCGTCATTTTGTAACGCTCTCTGTGACGGAACGAAACTTTCTATTAAAAAACAGAAAACGGATGGTCATGGTTCGATCTTTATACTTTATCTCACGTTTCAACGAATATTTTGCCACTTCCCGTTCTCGGGATTGTCGCTACCCAAAATGACAACTTTTGATGTGGACGTTGAGAAAGTAAGAAAAAAAAGAAAACTCGAGAAGGACTACATAAATGCTGTGCTTCGCAACGCATTAGTTGTGAATATTGGCTATTAGATAATATGGATAATGAAGATGAAGCAACGAATTTAAATGGAAAACGAGTTATGGAACAAGATGAACAGCAGAATCAAGATGATGCTAAACGAATTAAAACTGAAGAAATAACAACAACAAAAACAACAACCATTGAAGTAAATAATGATAATGCAATTAAAACATATATTAAAGAACATTGTTTTGAATGTTTAAATCGTTTTCGTGAAGCATCACCTGATGATCTTGTTATGTTTTTACATGCATTACAGTATAAAATCTCTGATGTCACTACTTTCACTAGCTCATTACATGAATGGGCGCAAGTCTAAAAACTAAATAGTTTTTTTTTTCTGTGATAGTTCTATTTATTTATAAGAATAATCAGATCCAATTCATCATTTTCACTGAATACTGATCTTAAGAAAAGTACAGAATAAACATTATTGCAATTATTTCAACACATTCTATAAATCTCTACAAAAAAAGATTATCAATCTCTCTCACATGATTTATAATTTAATATTATTGATATCTAAAAATTAATTTTATATGTTAATCGATTTTTCTTCTTTTGTAAAATTTTTTCAGTTTTAACGTATTTTAATCATAATACAATATCAATTCTAACGGTGAAATCTATCTATTCTATTATTTAGTTTCATCTTATACTTACTGTACAAGAGAAGAATTTTTATTTTTTCGTCTTGAAATAAAAATTGATTTTATGATTAATAATTATCAAAATTGAATAGTTTATGTCTTCATTATATTAACTTACTCTCATTCTCTATCAATTAATATTGGCCAACAACTTTTTGCTTTCATACAAGATAAAATGACAATCTTCGATGAAATTCGTTACTCCTACTTCTCATATCAGTTACACTACAGGTATATGAGAAAAAGTTTGTCATGTTCTTTTCGAAACATGACATTCATAGATTTACACACACTACAAATAATTGTTGTTTGAAGGTACATGATGTAAGTATCTTCTAATATTTCATGAAAATTTATTAAATTATTTAAATTTTCTTGAATCATTTGAAAAAACATGACAAAATAGATAGATGACGATAATGTAGGCGTTTATGTTTAAAAATAGATTAAACTAACGACGTAACTATGAAATCATGATATTTTATTCAAATGATAATAAGATGTTTCTTTTTATAAAAGGCAATGTAATGTAAGTTAAAAAATACTTCATTCTATTTATTCAATTTGAATCGAATCAAAACAAAATGGAAACTAATTTTATCATTATTACAATATTTGTCATTTTTGGTTTAACTACTTGTAATACTCTATATAATTTTGGTGCCCAATCAAGAGATGTTGGACTAGCTACTTGTGAAAAAATCTATGGATTAATGGCTTATCCACGTAT
>JAJEKB010001367.1:191249-206693 GCA_022393335.1 Macrotrachela quadricornifera | reverse complement strand
CTAGCTACTTGTGAAAAAATCTATGGATTAATGGCTTATCCACGTATTATTCAGAATGTAACAGTTCTTCGAACATCACCACTTCGAGTTCGAGTGCATCTTTTAGCTCAAGGTCCATCAAAATCTATTCCATTTAGTGTTGAAGGAATGGTATGTCAAGTTGGTTTTGATCAAAATGCTGCAAATGCTGCTTGTCGATCACAAAATTTCAATAATGCTGTTCTTGTTCCTAATATTGAATGGCAAGAACCACCAGCTTCTTTCGGACAACAATGTATTATGGATACCGAGTCATATAAAAGTGTTATTCCATGTGAATATATTATGCATCAACTTAATTGTCCAGTATCAGCAACTAATTTAGCTGAATGTCGTTTTCCACCATTATTTAGTCAATCACCATCATGTAATCGATATACTCATATTGGTCTTATTTGTACATGAACACAATTTTATTTTATTAAAGCAAAAATAAAAAAAATTGTATTATGTGAAAGAGATTCATTTTTTAATAAAACTCTTTTAATTCTTCACTATACGTAATACAAATATGAATAGATGTTAGTGAATTGAGACAGTGCGATGGAGAGAATATCGGTTATCCAAAAGTTGGTAATTCATTAAAAATGTATATTCATTTCTATGATTCAACACGAACGAAACAGGCACTCGACAAGCTCTTTCGAATCTATTGAGTCATATGTCCTGTCTGTGAATGTTGTCCGAAAAGTAAAGTTTCGATCAATAAAGTGCAGACATAACGAAATGCATCACTATGAGAACTCTATTAATATTTATCAACTTGCTTCTAGTGAACACTGTCGACCCTTGCTTTAATTATCTGTCTGATTCATTATCTATCATTAGATGTATTCACAGCTGTTAAAAAGAGAGAATAGTGCCTAACTTTTTATCTTATTTTCGTTTTAACTATCTCAAACTTCGGAAAAAAACAAAGTCCTTTAAAAATCGTCATTTTGTAACGCTCTCTGTGACGGAACGAAACTTTCTATTGAAAATTCGAAAACGGATGGTCATGGTTCGATCTTCATACTTTAATCTTGCGTTTCAACGTATATTTTACCATTTTCTATTCTCGAGATAAAATATCGATAATTATAATGTTTTTCTTCTTCTAAACCAACTGAATTTATTGATTAACTGTTGATTTGTACACGACAGATTTTTGTTGCATAATGATATGATGAATGATCTGCTTCTAATGGTGAATATGAACCTAATCGAATACAATAATTAATATCTAAATTTATTTTAAATAAATAAATAAATAAAAAACAGTTAATGTAACACGTTGACCAATTTCTTTTCGTTAATAAATTTTAGATAATTCCTTTAGAAGACGAATTATTTAATGTGATGATTGATTACTTAAATCAATAGTTGATAATAAATCGTATGTATGACTTAGAAATGCTTAGGCATGAGGACGTATTCGATAATCATGCTAAAAAAACTAAACCTATTTAACATTTCCCTACTCGAAAAAGAATAAACGATTTTAATCTACAGGATGTCCCAAAAAAAACTTACCCCCTTTTATAAGATTATTTTTAATCCTGCAGAATTCACTTTTTGATCCAATTATTTTTGTAATAGATAGACCTGAGAAAAACCTACAAGATAGGGCTATTTGTATTCTGACAACGATCCATTGCAACTGAAGAGAAAGAATAAACCCATTAAATATGAAATTTATACTGAGACCAAATTAATTTTTGCTCTTTTTTATGTTATGTAAAAATTCAATGATTCAATAATGATACAGTATTATAGCCTGAAATTTTCAGGCTATATTCTTCGATACTCACAGTTTAAGTATCTTTATAAATTATTTGAAAATATTGTTGTAGTTTGCTACTATTATTAAAATATCCGTACGATAGCAGTATTTCGTATTGTTTGCATAAAGCAACGCAATGTACTAATTTGGTTATCTCATTACTTGAATTAGTTTTAATTACTATGAACTGTATGCTATAGATAGAGCGTGTCGATGTCTACAGGAGTATATATCAATTGTTGACAAATTTTCGTTTCATAATGAGTAACAAAGTGCAATTTAATAACGAAGCATGTAATAGCCATTAGCATCAAACCTAAACAATTGTATGAAAACGAAAAACATCTTCAGTAAACGATTCATATTTGTTATAATGTTGCCGCAATGAATATACTAGTAGTTAGTTCTATAGCTATGCTAAATTTCAAGGCAAAATTAACTGTTAATGAGAAGTATTTTTGTTTTCGAGTGAAAGCATATCGCTCCAGCACAAATTTCACATTTAATGAATTTAGTCTTTCTTTTCAACTGTAATGGGCCGTTGTCAAAATAAAAATAACTCTATCTTGTAGGGTTTTCCTAGTTCTATCTATCACACAAATAATTGGATCAAAAAATAAATTCTAGAGGGGGAGAAATAATCTCGTAAAAAGAGGTAAGTGCTTTTGGGACATCCTGTAAACTCTTTTTTCTCAATTGAAGAATAGGTGAGTAATTTTTCACGCATCTGCCCTCAAAGGATAAAATTTTAGAAAAAGATTAGTTAAATTTATTTCAATGTAGTCGATTAAACGCTATTCCTTGATCAGTACAAACTCGGCTTCGAAGTTCTTGTTTTAGAAATCGTAAGCAATAAAAAGCAACGTGCATATGCACAATAAAACAATCGCTAAGATGGCGCATCTTCAGGAGCGTATGAAACATTTTCACCACTATGAATACGTACATCAAAATGCGCATTCCCTTATTCAGTGACCTTAGTTTGATATCATTCAATGATAAAATGAGTAAATAGATGCGTAATGAACGGACAATATGAATATTCTAATTCATCAGTAAATAGATCACGTGCAGCAACGCAGTAGTAAAAGTTTGGTATGTGAGAACTCATTACTTTTGTATTTTTTCGGTGGTGTCCAACAGTTCATGGTCAGTAAAGGAATCGTCTCTGAAAATTGTTCAATTGTATGAACAATGATCAGTTGTCAAAAAATGTATTTGTATGTGCTAACTGATTGCGTAGAAATATTGACGAATGCAGGTGTGTCTCATGAGAAGTGAACAATTTTCAACTATATTTGGAATTAGCTAAACTTATAACTAGAAGAAGATTACCTCTCAGACTTTTGTAATATACCCAGGGGCCGCGCGAAGGGTCTAAGATTGGGGGGGGGGGGGGGAACGGGTTTTGAAAGGGTACAAAAACTTTTCGGGGGGGGGGGGGGGTTTAAAAAAAAAAAAAAAAAAATTGGGGGGGGGAAAAGGGGTTTAGGGGAAAAATTTGTCAAAAGCCGGGTTTTGTTGAAAAAAAAAAAACGAAATTTTTAAATTTTGGGGGGGGGGCCCCCCCCCCCCCCCCCACACACCCCCCCCCACTCGCGCGGCTCCTGAATACACCTCGTCTTAAAATTACAAAAACTCATTTATTATATCAATAAAATCAAAAAAGAAACAAACAATCAAATCATCGATCTGTTCATACCGATGTAATTTTGCACTGTTCTAGAAGTGATATTGTGGTGCCTCATTTTCAACCGCTTTCCACAAATCTTCTAACACCTGAATCATATCCGCACTCAGTTGAACTCCTTTGAAATCATGAAGATTTTCTTGCAGTTGTTCTATATTGGATGCTCCCAAAATAATGGCATCGCCTTCTTTCAGTTGTGAATGATTCAATAGCCATGAGAAACAAACCTCTGAAGGCTTGATATTAAGTTTCTTACAACGATTCTGAAAGGTCTCCAAAGCTGAGAAAAAGGTCTCTTTGCAATAGATGCGTGTGTAATAATTACCAACCAGAGTGGAAGGGTCAAATCGAGACTTAGCTTGGGCATTTTTGATTTGATCTGCTGTCTTAATCATAAAACCTCCAGCAAGTGGTGAATAAGCATAAAAATGCATTCCTAATTTTCTTAAAAGTGGAAATAATTCTTGTTCATTCTTGCGTGTAATGGGATTGTAATTGCCTTGATATACGGATGGAAGAATATAATTATTCTCTTTGCAGATATTATACATTCGCTCTACTTCTTCTGTAGTGAAATTGGAAAGACCAAATCTTTTAAAACTTCCTCGTTTGTAAAGATCATTGATTGATGCAGCTGTCTCTTCGAAAGGAACAGATCGATCTGGTGCATGAAGATAATAAATGTCAACAAAGGATCGATTCAATGCTTTTAAACTTTCATCACACTGTGCATTGACACCTTCCTTCGTCAGTTTACATATACGTGGATTTGCTTTGGTAGAAATGATGAACGTTTCAGATTCTGTTGTTTCGCCAAGTAACTCTTCACATGTTCCTTCTCCATAAGTTCTCGCTGTATCGAGTTCATTGATTCCATTTTGTTTGAGAATATCAAGAACTTGTGAGACTTCTTGTACTGTGTTGAATCCTCTACTGTTTTTTGTAAAGGATGCCACGCCAAATATTCTCTTAATTTTAGACATTAGTCGATAGAGGTGATACAATCACTTTCAAGATGGTATCTTGAGCTTTTATCTGAAAGAATACAAGAATAAGACGCTTGAAGGTTTAAAAAACTGATAATCAACCTAATTATTTAATGAACAACCATGCTAGCAATCAACTAAATACCTTGAAACTGATCTTATCTTTTAATCTACACTGATATACTTTGCCTGATAGCTTATATTCCCTTACCAATTCTATGGGAAAAAAAATCACTAACATTGTTTTACTCGTCGGAAGTGTTTTCATAATCACAAAATTGTAGAAAAAGATCCTAGACGATCGGTATGTAACGCTATCAATTACTTACAAACGATCACCTATATTCAATTCTTCCTAAACTAACATGTAAAGATTCTCTTTTTTTCTTTTATCTCGAGTTACATATATTCTCCGTCCACTTGTAGATGACAAGAAAGACAGAATGAAATATGTTGACATAAATTTCACTCGTAATAATGGCGAAGCAGTTTTGGGTGAATCCCTTTTCGTCCTCACTCTTCCGAACATCCGGTACCATGACCGGATGATCGGGAGTATAATTTTGAGTTACCGATGCCCGGAGCAAAAATTGTCCGATGTTAGAAACGGTAAATTACAGGGTCTTCGTAACAAAAGATACCGGATGCCCGGAGCAAAAATTGTCCGATGTTAGAAACGGTAAACTACAAGGAGTTCGGAACATGAAATGACGGAAGAGTGGGACAAAAAATGATCGATGTTCGAAACGATAATTTGCAGAATGTTCGGAATATAGAATGATGGCTGTTAAGAATGAATTATGATGTTTGCTTTTTAAATGGAGAATAATTCATTCATATAATATATCTGTAAGTCGTTGGATATAGTGACCTCTACAGGTATATACATTCAGTTAGATTTTCTCGGAAGTAGAGATCATGAATGAGCGATGGATTTTACAGATAAATTGTGAAAATCACTGATAAAAACAAAGCTGCAGTGTGTTATTTATGTGTGTGATATGTTAAAACTTGTACTTGTTATGTTATGATTTTTTGTAAAAAACTCCAGTAGAATATAATGAAAAATAAAGTATATCTTAACGAACATCAGTCTCCTTTTCCTTCCGAACACTCTATAATTTATCGTTTCGACCATCTGATAATTTTTGTTCCGGACATCCGGTATTTTATGTTACGAAGACCCTGTAATTTATCATTTCCAACATCGGACAGTTTTTGCTCCGGGCATCCGGTATCTTATGTCACGAACACCCTGTAATTTACCATTTCTAACATCGGACAATTTTTGCTCCGGACATCCGGTATTTTCATTTCGATCTTCCGGTTTTTCCATTTCGGACATCCGGACACTTTTACAACAACTGGGTGGCGTTACGGACATCTAAGACCGATGTTCGTAAAAAAAAGCGAGGACGAAAAGGGAGCCCCCCATCAGATTTACCTAGAAAAGGTTCAACAATTCAAGGAAAGTATGTGTAGAATTATTGATAAAATCCAAAAGACATTGGATATCTGAGTGTATATTGTAAACTAATCTTTCTATTAGATTATTTTCTTTTCCTATCTAATAAAAAAATAAATTATCTGAAAGATTATCAAACAATTTATCAATATCCAACATTGATTGTAAACAATTCATTTAAAAAACATACAATGACAGCTTTTCTAATAATAATTGATTTCTCTGTTTTTATTTCGAGCTACTTTTGTCAAGTTTGATTTAATTGATTATAGAATTTTTTATAGCAGTAATAATTAATTCATCCTGAAAAGATATTACATAAATAGACTTTATTTACCTGAGTAGACAACATAAAAGTATTGTCGAACTACACAAAATATGAATTGATGCTTTGACTTAATATTTTTCTTCGAAATGTAATACTTATAATTTATCATACTATTATTATAAATCTACTCTCTAAAATAATATAATGTAATTTAATATTGATTTTGCATTTTGAATTGATAAGAGAAATATATTTCATGCACAGTTTTAGACAAATATTTTTGCTTAAGTCATGATGAATGTTTCTTATACCAATGAGAAATTTATATATAAAATTTATTTATTTCTTAATAATTTTTCTAGGGATTTTTTCACATTATTATGTGTTAAAAAATAAAACAAACAATATTGTCGATTCTTTTGATTTTATTTATTAATCAATATTTAGATCAAACAAGTCTTCGAAAACAATTTCAAGCAACATTAAATATAACTGAATTATATTCATAGAAAACATCAAGTCAAGAACTTCAACAATCATTATATCATTGTCAAAATTTAACAATATACTTTTATAATCAAGGATAGTGAGCCAAATAAAAAGAAACTTACATAATTAAATACAAATCCGAAGGTGCTGTATCGGATTCAGTGACATAGTATAGAAGATCGTTTGGACAAATAAAAACTCGGTGCCTTCAGTTTTAATTTAAAAAAAATTATTGATGAAGTTAAATAAAATGGGAAAGATATATGGAAAAACTTTTGGGAAGGGACTTTCCGGACACACTATGAAAAATGTGATTATTGAGATGGTGGTAGAATAACTTGTGTGGCTTAAACGAGAGCTAGTTGCTAGTTGGAAATCAAACGTTTTTTAATCATTGGATAGCCCTTCGTTTGGTCTATCCAAATCCATAAAAAATTTCCTAATACCGTTAAAATTAACAGAGAAATAGAGCTCGTGCTGAAAAAAAAGAACGCAAAAAAACCACGAAAAACGTTTTAAAAGCCGATAGAGATGATCTCGTTTTGAATCTAGAACACCTATGTAATCAAAGTTGAAAAGAAGGCCATATACACGGTTTCGTAGAGAGAAATTTACTCTATGAAATGAGATATTATACGAAAAGATTCTGATAGATTATTATGGAGAACATGATCACATACTAACTAACCAAATTTTACATGAAAAGAATGTTTCTCTTGAACACAGTTTTAGCAGATCCATTCAGTGTCGTATTTCATAACTTTTTAGCGGTCAGCTAGAATTGGCTAACAATATGGATTTAGTTGTTTTCGATGATGCGCTTTCATTTAGAATTAACAAATATAGGGTCAAATTTTTCAAGAGTATGGCTATTCTCGATAGAGTCATGGACCGTCTCTTAATAATCAATGCAACCAATGAAAATCGTTGACATGCTGTCAAATTGTCTGAATAAGCTCGGCCTGCAAATTCAATAACAGAGGTAGTTTTAGTCGGACAGCCATCAAAGATGAATATTATTTAGATATTTAACATGAAAACATGATATTATTTTTAATATAAATGCAATTCAGAAACTCATTATAAAGTCTAATAAGGACAGTAACAATAAATTGAATCGAGTTAGTTTTATTGTTTCAGTTCGTCGAATAATTATTCATTTTTATCAATAAAAAAGTCTTTATATTCATGATCATTCAAAGTGCTTAACAAACAAATGAGTTTATTATTTGTTCAAAAAAAAAAAAACAACTTTAATAGTTTTTTCCTATAACATTACTAAATTTAACGCATATTTTAAATTGACCTATTGATTTATGTACACTTATGGTAGATTGGTCCACAGTTTAGAGCGAAAACTTGATTTTTTTTCTAGTATTGACCTTATTTTAATCTTTGTCATTTATTCTAAGCAACAAAAGGTATTTATTATACAATGTGTGTATAATTATTTAGAGTTAGATGACCATAGACACGTTGTATTATCAACAACTTTTGTTGCTTAGAAAAAATGATAAAGATTAAAATAATATCAAAACTGAAAAAAAATCAAATTTTCGTCCTGAAATATAGACCAAAGTACTATGATTGCACATAAATCAATAGGTCAATATAAAATATCCATTAGAGTTAACAATGCTCATCAATATCTATTTGTTGATCAGATATGTTCAACAAATCTTTCCCACCATGTTCATTGTCCTCGCAAAAGAGAAATCGTTCAGTTCTAGCAAAATTAGGCCGTTGGTAGAATAAGTAATTGGAAATTTCATTAATACTTGTATTAATTGGTGGAAATAATTTATTATCGAGTTTTTGTTTATCAATAAATATTATTACATCATTTAATTGAATAGAACCAAAATTTCGTAAAAAATGCTGACCCAAAAGACAATAATCACGTATTTTATTGTTAGTCATTTGTGGAAAATGTGTAGTAAAATCATCCATGAATTTTAAAGTATTTTTAATTGTATCTTTTTCTGGATCTGAAAATGGTATAATATCTGTTTCAGCTAATATTTTCATAGATCGTTTATCAAGTGAAAATCTAATGTAAGGTAATTGAAATTGTAATTGTATAATATCAGCATGTAAATTGCATTCAATTTTACTTGATGAATCATTATCTTTACATGGTTTAATATTTAAAGTAGTATCATGGATAAGATCAATTCCATGTGCAGTACCAATGGTCCACGTATAATGATCAAATGGAAAATTTTGAATTAAACGATAAATATCAAAATTATTTTCTTGATTCATTGGTACCCAGGTCGAGGGTTACGGATTCTATATACGGTCGTATACAATCGTATATGGTGTCGTATACGACCGTATACATGCCATATACGCTCCGTATACGACCGTATTTCGCCGTAATACATGTGACCGTATTACGATCGTATATGGTCGTGATCGTTTACGGAGAAATACGACGAAATATGGAGATCGTTTACGAGCGTATATACTATGTATACGACCGCATACGTAGCGTATATGCTGTGTATGCGATCGTATATGACACCGTTTATCCAAAAGATATTCATCATATTACTGCTTATGTAATCACAATAATAAAACAGATAATTAATAATATAATCATAGGACCTATTATATTATAATAATTAACATAATAATAATAGTAATGATAATAAACGAAATAATATAAGTATTTTATAAGCACTATTTTTATTTATCATTGTCATATTAATTATTATAATATAATAGGTCCTATGATTATATTATTAATTATCTGTTTTATTATTGTGATTACATAAGCACACATATTAGCTATTTCAACATCAAGTATTATACTTAATTGTAATAATTATTATAATTAAAACTATTATTGATTATGATTTCAGGAGAATCGAAAGCTCTCTATGCATTAGTATATTATATTATGTTATATAAGTACTGGATATACACTACAAATAAATATTTACAAAATATTTATATTATTTCATTTTTTAGTATTATTATTATATTAATTTTTATAAATTCGTCCATTTAAAAGTTGCAATATTATTACTCAAAGATTTCTGAATTCATAAAAATATTTCATAATTGAAAATATTCACTGCAAGATCGAATCTCTTGTTATATGAATTCACAACGATCGTATACGATCGTAAACAATAGGCATTTATCTTCGTAAACGGAGTATCAAATATTACTTTCCCGAAGCCCCGTATATTTTCGCGACTGTCGTATACGGAATCCGTTTCTTGTCCTTCTGCTCCATATACGATGATCGTGCACGGAGACCGTTCACGGTCTCCATTTATATCCGTTTATCTCCGTAAACGGTTGTTTACGACCGTGCATGTTCGACCTGGGTAACGGGAATAACGACGAATTTGAACCACTATCTATTAATATGTATTCTATTGGTATACCATTGTATGAATTTTGATTGCTTGGAATTAAAAACCGATCACGGCCATTTTTAACTGCAAAACCTGAAATGTAATTATTAATTAAATATTGATTTAACCTAAGCATTGATCCGGTGATTGTTGTACCACCACTGGTACTACTGAACATTTGTAATAAGTATAAGAATATTTTTTCTGAAATAATTGAAAAGAAGATCTTTAAATAGCATCAATATGCTTTATATTGAAGCATAAAATCGTGCAATAATAGGAAAGGATCTGATTCAAAATCATCAAGATTTTATGCACTCTAGAAACATGATAAAATACAAGTACTTTAGCAGTATACAAGTGTCTTGATGTTAGTTTATCAAGACCTCATTCTTTTTGTGAATAAAAATTTTAAAAAAAATGTCGGAATTCAAAGTGCTCTCTGGAGGAAGAACGGACAGCCACGCTGAGCCAATATCTAATGTTTAAATAATAGTTTTCAACAAACTTCAGATGCATTTAAAACAGATTCATTAGCTACCAATTTCGCTTTAACTCAAGCAAATGAACTTTGCTTTACAATGCATTTCTCTACATATTATGGGACACGTATTCTA
This sequence comes from Macrotrachela quadricornifera, assembly GCA_022393335.1. Lineage (NCBI taxonomy): Eukaryota > Metazoa > Rotifera > Eurotatoria > Philodinida > Philodinidae > Macrotrachela > Macrotrachela quadricornifera. Next base: position 196,006 of record JAJEKB010001367.1, on the reverse strand, counting down.
TGGATAGAAACAAAACAGAATATTAATACTTCATGGATAGCCAATCAACACACGAAATATGAAAAATAAATATAAATGCAAATTTGTTTAATGTAATGTGTCAAAGATAATTAAGGTAAAGTTTAAGGTGACTTTTTTTATCTTTTCGAATGCAAAATTTTGAGTATATCAACAACAAAATTTAAACGAAATAGAGGACGCCACCATATGGTCAGAGCAATATATCATTGGTTTATAGATCGAGAAAAAAACTTGTATCGGAGTTGTCCATGTTTATGTTTTACCCAGTTTCTCTGTTTAGCGTTAGCCAAAATAGAATGCATCATATTTACTCTTTCCAGTTCTTTTACTAAAGAGACAATCTCAACAATCTACATTCAGCAGAGGATAAAATATATGTGATTCAAGAAGAAATTTTTGAATAGTTGAAATATCAATTGTCACTCGTTCTATGAGAGTAAGCATCATTGTTGATAAGGCGAAATGCTGATAAAAAAGTATGCATGTGCCAAATTGAACCATAGCAAAAGAAAAATGAAGCTAAATCAGCTCGGTCAGTTTGTTTCAATATGTTACCTCAATGATCTAAGGTTGACCAATTCAAGCATCGATGTAGACCAAACGTTTAAAAGACCGAGAAAAATTCTTTTAGGCACATTTTTTTTGTACTTAATAAACTAGGATACTCTTGATGAACCTTGATTATGTTACAATTTTTAAAGAAAAATCTTTTCTTCAAAAACCCAACTTTCCTTAGGATATTATTTAAATTTGCCTTAAATAGAAGGCAAGAAATCCGGCTTACTACAGTGGTGAACTATTCTATCCCAATTTAATAGTTTATTCGATTATATAATCCAAAAGTTAATTGCAAACTAGACTTTTCGTTTAAGTTATATAAAATAAATTTATTTTATAGATAAATTCACAATGTAGTTGAGATTGGAATAGTATTTTACAATTTTGTAATAAGAGATACATTTTGTATCTATTAAGAAAAGTTTGTTGATTGAGAATACGATATATGTCTAGCAAATTACTCGGGGTAGTACAACGTCAACATTTAGATGTTGATCGCTTACTTCAATTTTTTTCCCTTCTTTTCCGTGCACCATCTAGTCATGTAATAACTTTTTTTTCTTATGGCTGTCAGCACCTTAGGGGTGAATCGGCCGGTAAACCCAAGCTTTAAATAAAAAAAAATCCGACCCACCTTCAGTAGATTTTTCTATATTCTTGCTTTCTATTCAAAATATAAGTATAAGTCCTATTATTTTAATAATGTATTTTTATTTCTTTTTTCCTTGTTGATCTTTTCAGTCATCTGTTGGTGCACTAAGTCAACTATAAATAATTCTTGCTTGAGTATCAAGACCAATGGCAAGAACAATCATTGTAGCAATACCTTCCATAAGTGGCTTTAATCCTAATTTCATCACAACCTAAATCATGACACAGAAGACCAAATGCTCAACCTCTAGTTAGAAAAATAAAGGAGAACCGATATTAATTGTATATGGTCACAATTATAAGAACTAGAAACGATGCCATCTGAAGAGTTTCTTCAGCAAGCCTGATAAGACCCTTCAGTAAGGTCGAAAACGGTCGTGGCTGCTATTCTGTATAATCAAAATTAAAAAAAATAGGAGACAAGAGTACTGATATGATTGCATACATTAACTAACATGTAGTTAAAGCGTTGTTCAATACGCATCTTTAATGTCTATTTCAGTGTTAAAGTGAGTATTTGAAATGTGAAATTATTTTAAAGAAATCTCTTAATTCATTGGTTCATTTGAGAGTCGTTCTATATTCGATTCCATATCAATTCGATGTTCATGCCAACTGGGTAAACATTTCTCATAGATAGCTAGTGCTTGTTTGTAATAATCGAGTGCTAATTTTGGTTTATTGAGATGCTCGTAACTTTCACCAATGCGAGAAAAACTATTACCAATCTCTACTTGATCTGGTGGTAAAAATTTCATACGCATCCAACAGCAGTTCATTTCATATGTCAAGGAGAGTTCATGATAATTTCCATTTCTTTGAAGTTGACTCATATAGAGTAGAGTGTCAGCAATTATAGGATCGTTGATAGGTAAACTCCTTTCTCTGATGCATAGACATCTTTTGCAATATTCAATAGCACGATCAAAATTACCTATTGCATTCCAAATATTCGCAATCTTTTGTAGACAATTAGATATTTTAGTATGATTCGTGGGACAATATTCTTCGAACATAGATAGTGCTTGTTGATAAAAATTAAGAGCATCATCATATTCTACTTGTTTAGAGAGTATGTCGCCTATTTCTGTAAGATTTTTGGCAATCATAAAATGATCAAATGGTTGGTTTTCCTTCCGAAGTTTTAATATTCGATGTTGCATGTTCAGAGCTTCATGGTAGTATAATTGTGCTTGAAAAGCTACACTTATATTACTTAATACAAGGACCATGTCCTCATAGGAAGAAGGATAATCTTCTTCATAGTGTATCAATGCCTGTTGATAGAAATCAATGGCTTTATCACATCTAGCTTGCGCATACATTGTGTTACCCATATCACAGAGAATCATACCAGTATCTGTATGATTGCATGTAGAAGATTTTTCGCTAAGCGCGAGCGCTTGTTGTTGTAATCCGAACGCTTTATCATACTGTTGTTCAGAGGCGGCAGAGCGATCTCAGTCTAGGGTAGGCTCACATTTTCAGCCCATCTGTTCCTAATAGCTTACTGAAGCGCAGGTTTTTTACTTATTTATGATAACAAACGCTGTAGATTTTAGTGCTAGATTTGAACTCTGTAGAAATATCATCACTATCTAATGTTTTATCACTACGAATGAAATTTAGAACTAGCAGAATAACGCAGAAAAGTTATAAGGAAAAAGACATAGAAATTGACATAGACAAAACCAAACTGTTTATGATCGAAAAAGGTTTTTATGCTTTGATTATTTGAAATAAAGTCATAACAGGCCAGAATAGTAATTGGTTCGAAATTTTTAAAATTGTTCAGTCCGCTCGATTCAAACCTTTGACTCCTCCAGATCGATCAGTTCAAAAATCTTTTCAGATTGGTAAAAATCGGCAAAAACTGACCGGTTTATTAGGCCATATACTATCGATTAAAGAGTGAAGCTTCAAAAAACACTCGTTTTTCTATTTTTCTCCTCAGATTTTATTAATATTCAAGAGAAAATATGATGCTATAGACTTTTATTTTTATAAGTTCTCTTAACGATGAATATGCAATGTTTTTCTCGTGAGAAAAAAAGCTATATATTCATGACCTAATCGATAGTTCATAAATTTTGAATATTCTTACTTGGATTTTATAGGAAAACAACGTGTATTTCTTTTCAAACGATGATTCAAGCTCAAATCTAGCCTCTAACAAAACATGAGTTACACAAAGTGTGAACTTTATCAAGTAACACAATTTGACGGAATGAAATAAACTTCAATAACAAACCAAAACGCTTAGACGAACAAAAGAAAAAACTTGTCACTTTCGATACGGTATAATTATTTTGATGAAAGAAATTAAACTTGTTCTGGCTATATACTTTTTTCGAGGAAAATTGTATATATAGAAAATTGTCAAATTTAATTATTGACTGAAAACTGAGGGCATCAAGAATATTTTTTCGGTCTTTAAATCGGTAAAAATTCGCGAAAATCCATCGGACTGACTGGACCGATCATAACTCTGGAGTGGACACTGTTAGGACCAAGTAAAATTAATTTTTCAGAAATACTCGATAAAATACTAATAGAAAAGCATTATCGTCAGAACTATCATTAGTTTTTGTATTTTATTTTGAAAGCAAGATATAATTTGACTTTGTTTGGATAGCATCGATATATGAAAAGAGTAGTAGTAGAAGAAGAAGGAAAATACTCCCACCTTTCGGCTACCTTCCAGTATACTTTGATGTCCTCCAAGAACATTTTCATTAGCCGGATGTCTTTTCTACAACCATTAATAGTTGTATCTCTGAACAGAAGGCCGGTCTGACGCAGAGTTCCTCTCGCTAAATTGCTTGAGCTCCCCATACACACTGACTAACTATATACCAACCACACGGTATGTCGACAATGTAGTCAACATACGATCGGACGGGTTATCCGAGACAAACAGCCGTTAGTGACTTGTTCGGTGTTATTCTGTAGCTCATGGTGTTGATGTTTGAACACAGTATCTTGTGAGGGTGTGAAGGTGAGTGAGGATGAGGGTGAGGGTGTGTGAGGGTGAGGGTGAGAGGGGAGAGACCAAAGTGAGGGTGTGAGGATGATAGCAATATGAGAGTGAGGGGGTTAGTAATGCGAGCGGGGAGAGCAAAATAAGGAGTAGAGTTCAAAACTTGAATAGTTGAATTCTTGAATTGAACTTTCAAGTGTGATACTACTGACTTACTTTCTAACATTTTGGCTTTCGATGTTTCTACTTTCGGCATTTTTATTTTCGACATTTTTACTTTTCTACATTTTTACTTTCGACATTTTTACTTTTCTACAGTTTTACTTTCGACATTTCTCATTCGACATTTTTCCATTCGACATTTTTCCTTTCGACATTACTCAGTACATTCCGTTTTAATTATCTCAAACTTGGAAAAAAAACAAAGTCCTTTAAAAATCGTCATTTTGTAACGCTCTCTGTGACAAAACGAAACTTTCTATTAAAAAACAGTAAACAGATGGTCATGGTTCGATCGAGTGCCTACAATTTTGTCACATACAAAAAA
>JAJEKB010001367.1:100481-186249 GCA_022393335.1 Macrotrachela quadricornifera | reverse complement strand
ATTGATTCCATTTTGTTTGAGAATATCAAGAACTTGTGAGACTTCTTGTACTGTGTTGAATCCTCTACTGTTTTTTGTAAAGGATGCCACGCCAAATATTCTCTTAATTTTAGACATTAGTCGATAGAGGTGATATAATCACTTTCAAGATGGTATCTTGAGCTTGTATCTGAAAGAATACAAGAATAAGACGCTTGAAGGTTTAAAAAAACAGATAATCAGTCTAATTATTTAATGAACAACCATGCTAGCAATCAACTAAATACCTTGAAACTGATCTTATCTTTTAATCTATACTGACATATTTTGTCTGATAGGTTATATTCCCTCATTAATTCTATTAGGAAAAAAATCACTAACATTGTATTGCTCGTCGAAAGTATTTTTATAATCACAAAATTGTAGAAAAAGATCCTAGACGATCGGTATGTAACGCTATCAATTACTTACAAAAGATCATATATATTCAATTCTTCCTAAACTAACATGTAAAGATTCTCTTTTTTTCTTTTATCTCGAGTTACATATATTCTCCGTCCACTTGTAGATGACAAGAAAGACAGAATGAAATATGTTGACATAAATTTCACTCGTAATAATGGCGAAGCAGTTTTCAAACAGATCTCGCTCGTTCTTTTTTTTACTCTATACTTTGATAGCGTTTATAATGCATCAGCACAGAGTTGTTTATCACAGTTGAAGACTTACTGAAATTGGAATGTTTATTAGTGAAACATTTCGAATTTTATGACTGTGATTACACTGGACAAGAATTCTTCTTACTAATCGATAAAAGTCCTTGAGTTTTATAGTGTGATATAGAATATCAAGGTTTTTATGATAACAGTTCTGTCCGCAAATGGTACGAGTATTGTCATATGAAGGCGAAGATATTATCTCTTTGATAAACAGACAAATCGACTATTTTCTCACTGCATTAAGAAAATGAGTATTATACACCATACTCAGAAGAAAAAACGTTAGTCTTACCGGATACAAGAAACAGAATAATTTTCTTAGAATAAATTGTCTTCGAAAAATAAAAAAATAGCATCGATACTGTTGACATAAATAGATAAAATAAAAGATTTCAGTGTAAATTTACAATGAAATTATTTCAAAAGAGAATGCATTGAGGTTATGAAAATAAAGTGGAGGCAACGAGCAATATATATTCCAGGTTTTCGAACACTTGTCACGCTCATCGCATTCTTGACGAACTTTTTGAGGATGGGAGTACTTTGAAAAAAATAAAAGCTTTCGATATCTCCGATTTCTAGCGCCTATTCCATTGATTTATCGTGTATATACATGCAGCTGTCACGACGTGGCGAAAGATAGCAAGACAATTGCTTATCGAAGAATGAAACGCAAAAAAAAATTGATTCCTATTATATGTGTGTTATTTCATAGTATGGAGTAATTACACAAGTGTATATATAGAATAATGGAGTTCAAAGTACAGTGTTATATACTTCTCAGTGTTCCGTGATCAACAATTCTAATGTCCATGAGGAATTGCTAGAAGAGACTGAATAAGGAGCTGTAAATCTTATTGATTCTTTTGAGATTTTATTTAGTTTAAATTCTACTCCAATAGCAACATTTGCACAGCTACTCAATGAGTCGATGCTAAGATATTTCTGTTATTTGATCTTTTATCATTTGTATGAAATATTTTACTGTTTAAATCAATGTTTCCATCAATTAATTCAAAATTACATATAACCGCAGTTCAGAACTATCCATTATTAACTGACGCTCATGATAGATACAGACTTGGTCTCATATTCAAAGATGATTTATTGAAAGGTAAAGTTTTCCAATTAAAATCTGTATCATTATGAAACATTAATGCCGAAACTATCTATTTTATAATATATGATAAAATGGTAAAATTATAGAAGAACTTAGAACGGTTAAGTTTACTCAGGAAAATCAGTACAAAACATGAGGGAAGTAATGACATCGAGTGTAAGTGTGGAAATGAAACTTTATTATTGCAACTTTTTAGTACGATTGCTCGAGAAAAGTGAAAATAGACCTAAACCGTTTTTGGCTAACTCCTCTTGTTACACTCTATACCTGCATTATGTAGCAGAATCTTTCTAATACATTATCGTATATTGACTGATATATGACTTGCTTCAACGTAAACATTCTAGAAAAAAAAATTATTTTCATGAAAAATGTCATTTTAGAGCTCATAATGTAATACTTTTTGCCGATTATATAAGTTTAAGTATCATATCTACAGTAAATTTTCAACAAAAATAGGTGAAATATGCAAAAAAGCTCTTCAAAATGGGTAAATGTTAAATTCTTCGAAAAAAATCGTGTTTTCTTTTCAAAGACAAGAAAAGGTGTTCAGAAGAAGTTATTATTATCAATTTGTTTTCGCCTCATACTCTTTCTTTTAAATAATTTCCTGTTCTTCCAAGTCACAGCTAGAGAGAGAAAATTAAAAACTGAGATTCTTGTATGCAAAAATGAATAAGTGCCTGTAAATAAATATGGGGAGTGAAATGGTATGAAAAGAAAGGAAAAAACACAACAAATATATAATTTGATAGCGCGTTTCAAGCTGTAAAAAATGGACTATTCACTATCTATTTTTCTTTTCTTAGCACAGTTCTTTATAAAGTATGTTTTATCGTGGTGTAAAACCTATGAGTCTGCGCTAGTACAAGCTATGGAGCGGAATTTTTCTATGTCAATGAAGCAATCAAAGACTGATAATATATCAAAAAACCATCCAGATCTGTCAACGGGGTGAGAAATTATTAAGAAAAAACAGTCAAAATCTCAATTGTCCCAAAATTTTGCAATTCACGCTCAGATATAGGATGGTCCAGAAGTCATCGAACGGTTTTTGATTGCGAATAACTTTTGATATTTTTTAAGACTATTTTTAAAGTAATTTTTACCAATTTTCTTAAAAAGATGCTGAGAAATTGGATGTTATTAAATAAAAAAATATTGGTTTTCAAAAAAATGGTCAGATTTAACTGTAATACACGATTCGATATGTCTTTATCGTTTTTTTTCTAACGGTGAAAACCACAGCTCTCTATTTTGTTCGTATTAAAAGTTATCCGTAATCAAAGACTGTCAGGTGACTTTTGGACCATACTGTAGTATACAACGTAGCTCTCCCAACATTGACTTTGTTATTGTCAAGAACGTTCGATCTTTTAACCATTGAATATTACACTAGATTAAGCGTAAGACAGCATTTATATTCATTCTAACTTTGACTGTGCATGTAATTTGTCACAATGTTCGAGAAGTAAAATATTGTTAAAAGGAGAATAACTTGCACTCTCAAACCGAAATTGAAGCATGATGGTATTATTATGCAGTTATTCTGTTCTATCGCAGAAAATAACGATACAAAATTCTCGTCTTCACCTATACTTGATCGATTTTGATTAATAAGAACGTACCTATATAGTGAATCTCAGCTTGCTTGTGAATCAATTTTAACTGAGAGACAAAATTTCTTGATTTCTCAATCTTATCAACCACTATCGATCGATCAATCAAAGAAATTTCCATAAGACTAGATATATCAGCATCCATTATCGGCTTTCATGTATGATGTATTGTACCTATACAAACATGTTCAATTTTATTGGTGTTGAGTTTCTTATCGAAGTGACAACATTTCTTTCCTTTAGTCAATCAAAAGCCACCATAAGTTAATTTTGTTTTTAAAAAATTGAAATATTCCAACTTATACATGCCATGATAAGAAAACAAAAAAAAATCAAATACTTTCGTGCTTCATAACGAGAAGAGAAGCCGAAAAGGCATTTTTTTTCTAAAAGAATCTTATAGCGCTTCTGTTTTCGCAAGAACAAAACAGCAATTTTCAAATTGTAAGTAGGTTACTGAAAAAGGAGAAAATTATTCATCATTACTAATTTTGTGTGATAATGGCATCATACTTATGTTTTTTTCCTTTTCAGTCTCGAGAGCGAATCAATATTTTTACAAATGCTTTTTATGTGGCAAAAGTAAAAATAGTTGACTCACACAGACTCGCGTCACAGAAACAGCATGTTTCTATAAACATGAGTGACGTTGTACCTCTTCATGACATATCAATGATGTCTGTATGAAAAAACCCATATTAGAAAATGTATATATTTAGTATTGTCCAAGCATCAGAACGAACAATCTCATAACATTCAATTCGATATATATTCTTTGCAAGCAAGTTTTCTGTATGAGTCGTATTTCAGCTGAAGTGTGAGAAAGTGTACAGAGTTCCTTCAATGAACGGAAACATATTCGTAGATAGTAATAGTTTAAAACTCGTCAACTCAATTCAACTTTTGAACAGTAGTTTTCATATACTATCCAGCTCTCACTCCATTTTGCTCTCTCATATGGATTTCTCACATCCATATTGTCTTTCCCTATTTTTATTCACGAGTTGTACACATATGAACCTTCAACATCACAATCTGTTCAATTGACTAAGCCTTTTTCAAATGATGGAAACTTTATAATACTGACGGCGATGCTCTTTTTATTTGTTTTTGCAATGCTGAAAAATCCAAGTATTGCTATCTTATATCGATGTCGAACTTATAGAGCATCATAAGTCTCCAGTCTCGAAATCAAAAGTCTTTCAAATCATTTTTGCACACCGATTCTTATATACTGAAAAATGTGACATACATTTTCAATGTTTTATTTAGTACTAGCAAGCAAATATAACTAGTGAAAACCTTTATCACACATTTCAATCTTCTGGCAAACGTGTGTGAACTCAACGAAAAACATTAGGATGAATACAATTAGTACAATACTGGCTCTTTTCATGGTTCTTGGTAAGTCAACTTTATTTATCGATATCATGTGCTGTATTACATATCATATAGTTACCATTCAATTATCTGAACAAATTTCTTGTTATTATTGTGCCACTTGTCCAATTCCATTTGATAAGCTAGATCCATCTGTTTCCATTCGACAATATGAGACTGGTTATGAATGCACGGTAAGGACATGAGAGTTGTCTCAATGATAGGCTCTATTGAAATATGTCTCATGTGTGCTCAATCTATCGCTATATTTTGTTTGTCTTTTAGAAAATCTTTGAAAAAGTGAATGGTTCAAATGTCGTTCATCGTGGCGGAATACTGAAAGTCAGTAATGACACAGGTAAACCAAAATCTATGATTACAGAACGTATTGGTTTTCTTGCCGGATTTTCTGTTATTGGTGATGTGTTGAGCATTGTTGCTAGCGCTCTAACTGCAACAGCAATATTTTGTGGTGGAAATCTATGTAATACAGCAACACCGTTGTTCAATATTTCTCAACAAATAATTACTATCACAATAACTTTTATTATGTTTCTTATCTATCGGGGATGGTTCTTCGAAAGGTCCAGTTATACGACTTTACATTCCGATAATATTTCTCGCTAGACAATATAGGTGATTACATCCAGTAAATAAATAAAATTTATAGATCAATTATACACTAATATCAAGTCAAGAACATATTAACATATTTTTAGCTAAAAGTGTTGAAATGTAACAAGCCAACACTAATAATTATTGCATTTAATTTTTAATAAAGAAGAAAGATTTTATTTTTTTTTATATTTCAAAGTTTTTTTCAATAACTAAACACAAAATAAATAAAGAAAAAAATAGATACGTTTTTGAAAAATGTTACGCTAGATCTTTCCAATTTATTATTATCGAGCGCGTTTCATAAGAGATCATCTGTATATAATGCATAGCATTTATCTAACTATAAAAAAGTGATCTTCTGTAAATTGTAGAGCTATTCAAGCTGCATCTTCTAATGTATTTTGTTTCTATGTAATAAAATACATCAGTTGATGAATAAGAAAAAAAAATTCGTTGGTCGCCTATTGAAAAAAGGCCTTTTCGCAGCGCCAAAATCTAATTGTTTAAAATTTTATCAATGTAAGAAAAGCTATCTTGTATAAATTGTAGATCTTTTCGAGCTGCATCTCCAGGTACATTTTTGTTTTAAAATAAATATAATAGATGATTAAAAAAAGAGATAAAAAAACCGGCCATTTATTATGAGACATTCACTATTTTCTAATTAGTCATAAAAGTACGTGTTAGGTATGGTACGCAAGTCCTCGTTAAAAACATGCACCATAATCGATAGGACTTCATAACATTGAGAATTAGTAGAAGTCATGAGGGACAGTTGAAAATCAACACAAGTAGAAAAACAGTATAAAAATCAAAATTCACTATAGTCCTTCTTTGCAGTATCTAACAAAGCTGTCATTAAAATCTATACTGATTATCGTATATAAATATGGTGCAGTTTCATGTACATATTTGAAAAAGATAGTTTATAATTAATTACGAAAAAGACACACCAATACTGGAACAGATGAAGAGCACACCGTGCTCATCAATCTATTTTCATCTTTCGTCGTCGTTTGCAACATTTTAATATGATGTATGTTGTGATTATTCCAGGTAAAATAATGAATATAAACAGTAAATCAAGCATATATCGTTGATAAAATGGTAAGGTACTTTGAAATGGTGCAAAACGATCTAAATCACCATTTAAATTTGCAAAAAATTCAATATCTTTCACTGCTTGCTTCAAACCACCCGCATGTTTTATTTCCAATGACATAAATCTGGCTGCTTTTTCATATGTTTCATTCGTCCACAGTGCCAATATTTTACTGGTTACGTTCATAGTCATGAAAGTATATTTAACAAAATCATAAGGATTTATTAACGATCGAAACAGAGAAGGTGGTACAAATAATGATTGTCCAACACCCAGATTCTCCATTGTAATCGCATTAGAAAATTGTTCCATATTGAATGGCATACATAATATAGTTTTGCTAAAATAAAGTGCTTCTATAGCTGAACCCATTCCACAATGACTTAAAAATACTTTTACTGAGTTCTGTTGTAAAATCCATTTCTGTTGTACAAATCCATTTTCGATTCTCACTCGTTTTTCATTTTTCAAGATTTCTCGAGCTTCATCGTTATCTAAATCTTTCAATACTGTTTGATATGTATCATAATTTGAACTGCGAAATGCTAATACTAGAAAACTATCATCTGTTTGCAGCAAAAACATAGCCAAACCATTTATTAAATTATACATTCTATCATATAGGATTATGGAAGTACTACCAAAAGCTCCGTAAACAATAGAATTGGCTGGTTTTGACTTGATCCATGTCGTAAGATCATTATTAGCATCGTCAATAGATGTTTCATCTACAAATGCACCTAGATATTTTTTATAATGATGTGAATACGGTGGAGTAAAGAATGTATATGGCGTACTATATAGATATAAAGATTTTGATTTTGATGATAGAAGATTTTTCAACGAAAAAGTGTCATAAAATGGTCCTGGTATTTGTGGTAACGAGTGAAACAATGTATATAGTGGTGATGCTATTTTCGATAGTAGTCTCACTGTGACGTGCATAGTAAATGCAAAATTGTAGATGCGATACTTAAGTTGAGTTAAGTCTTTTGACGTTAATGATGAGAATGGATTTGGTAAATTAAAATCGAACATATTGGGCAAAGATGTTGGACTCTGGATGATACAGGGTGTCTGAATTGTTTCACATAAGAGAGGCATTCCGAAAACCATTTCACCAGTTACAATTACATCGAAGCGTTGATATGTCAAAATATGGATGGTTTTGTTTAACAGCGTTATGAACATATTACCTAAAGTTGATACCGCATGGGGCGCTGCGTCAAACAGCGAACTATTAGCCAGAATTATCATCGATTGTTCTTCACGATCTTTTTCGTCAACAAAAGCATTAGGAGAATCATTAGTATAGATAACGTGAAATGAAGGAGAAGAATAAGACTTCAAATCAATATAAGCTTGGGCCGATGGCATGGTAAGAAATGTGATGTTATGATTTTTCATTGCTTTAGCTAATTCGAACATGGGTGTTACATGACCTGCACCACTAACAGTAACAAACAAAGCATTTAAACAAAATGATTGAGGAATGAATGCCAATACTAAAATCAATATCATATAATTCCATTTTGCAATAACAGTTTGAAATAACATGCTAGAGAGATAAGCAATAGTTTTACTTAACTAAAAAGCGAAGGTAAAGAATAAATTCTTTTTATTGATGTTTGTTATTTTATCCACCGTTTATATAGAGATGTGGACGAGTCGTACGAACCAACTACACGTATGTAAAGTACGATAAAGAACGGGTTATTGTTTTGCAGATTGCGTGCACATGGCTTTCGTTTTTAAAAGAACAAGAAAGAAATTATTCAGTGAGCATACACCGCTATGAGATGAAAACAGAAATAGGTCAACATAGATGATGAGTGAAGTGGATTACAACTTTGAAAAAGTATGGAGTGTCATCATTACGCATATACATGAAACGATGATTTTAGCAGAATTTAGTGGGACTGAGGTATTTCTTGAGTATTTGCATTCTTGTGCTTATCTAGACCTATTTCATATGGACATCTGTAGCAGAATTGATTAAAAATTCGTTCAATATTATATAAAAATATAAAGGTACAGAAATATATTAATTTTGTTTTATGAAATGTTGAAGATAGTTGACATTATTGTTCATACCAAGTTCGATCCTTTCGACACAATTTTTTAAAAGTTTCTTTGAAATCTTTACTCTTGAGTACTATGCCAATATTGAAGCATTCATCAAAAAAAATGTTTTTGATTTGATATTCTCATTTTGCTCAGCATCATCAAAGATTTCTAAATTCAAATTTTTAGGGCACTTAGTTGAGCTGGTGAAATGCTAGCTCAGTTTCACTGTCGACCACTCGCGATGATATTGGGAGAATATCCTTAAAAATCATCTCTATACAGACGGCTTTTTTAAGACAAGAAAAAATCAACTAAATGTTTACTGTAATATATCAAAAGATAGAGCATTAAAAAGCTGAAGAAAATTACTTATTTATATATTATATTTTTATAGAATAATCGATAGTTTTTTCTATGAAATATTGTTCATGACTAGTCATTTGTAGGAGTTTCACGCTGAATTCCACATATATGGTACATCTTTTGTTCCTCTACGAAAAAATTTTAAAAAATTTAAAAAAGTTCTGCATTGATTCGAAAAATGGCTCACAATGTTGATGTTGACCAACTAGACAGTATTTATTGAAGCATTTTACAACCGAGATAATGTCTATTGAAAGTCCCTTGGTAATGCTAAAATTATATAAATAGTTACATACTTACGAGATAAAAGAGACGGGATTGTTGGCCACGGTTAAGAAATCTTTTTTCCGTGCTTCTCCTCTATGACACGTAGAGCCCATCCTGTTTAAAGAGAAGTTGAAGACTTATTAATGTTATAATGAAGATCGATGAATGTTATTTATACAATTATTCATAATCATCATACGAAAAATATTTTTTTTATAAAGTTAAGTGCTTATATGTTGTTGTTATACTATTAAATGTATTTCTCATTTTGATAAACTTGAATTTATTCCATGCATATACTAGCGGTAGTACCCGGCATTGCTCGGAAAATCTCCACAATAGAAAGTTACCCGTCAAAAGACGACGAAAGATGTATAGAAAGCTTGCTTAAAACCTTTTCATCTATTATTACTATATGTCCCGCTGTGCATACACTTACAATCATTTTTAAATCGAATAGTTCAGCAAATAATGTGGGGATGTGACTGCCTTCCTCTTAACTCATGCGTTTTTCCATACTTTATACCAATACCAAGTGCAAAAAAAAGTGATACTACGAGATGAATATTCTAACAATGGCAGCAAATGTTCCAAAATTTTTGAAAGACTAGGAAAAATTGCAATTCATGATAACCTATGTAAAATTTTAGCACAACTCTCTCGCCGGTCGTCCTGATCCCTTCTCGATCTTCCTCGGGACCTAGGAGTGTACCATGAAAAGTTTGACACCACTAGCTCGTGCGGTGTCCAAACGCTTAAAAAAAACAGACAGACACAACTCCTTTATATATATAGATTATCAGTTATGAGTAATGGAATTTTATTTCACTTTTTACTTTCTTTATTTGATGAATATTTTCAATCATACAGTGGCACTTCATTGTATACATTCTGTTCGTTTTCTTTCAATTATGCTAAAATGTCGCGTGATCAATAGCAAAAAGCACAGATTTTTATATACTTTCGTTTTTGAATTATTGAGAAAATAATAATACGCACAAATTCTTTGAAGAAGGCCTTTACTATAGTAAATCCAACAATAGGAGGGAGCAAACACCTCCTTAAGATGAATATTTTGAGTCGAAAACTACTCTATGACCTTCATCTAGTCAAAAGGGCATTCTATGCAAAATTTAATTGTATTTGCTCGTATTGTGTCCAAATACATGAGGAACAAACGGACAAATAAAAATTCAACTTTATATACATATAGATTTTAATTTAATTTAATATATTTATTTTTTAAGAAGTTAATTTCATTTTGTTACTGGAACATTTTGTAATTGTTATACTTTTTTAAATGTTTATAAAGTAAATTAATTAAAAAATTATTGAATAAAGACATGATTTTATCTTGAAACAAATCAATATTTTCGAACATCTAATGCTAAACTTCGTTGAATACATTTAAATAATGTCGATATAAAACGTATTACGTGAAGTACATTTACTTGCTGATGAATTATGAAATCGTTTACGTCAATTACATACACTAGGCTGGCAAAAATTTTTTGATAGGGGGAAGGGAAGGAAACGCTATAATTTTAAATAGAGTAAATAATGAATTTTATACCAAATGAAAGCTTGTCAAAAATGGGGTTTATTAATACCAAATAGTAAGGATTATGAGGACCTTTTAATATTGAACTTACGAAACTTTATACGTTTTTGCGGTGAAAAAGTAAGGTACCAGTAATTTAAACCTAGAATAAAATATTTTTGTTGGATATTTTTACATGGTTCGACAAAGCTCGTCAAGGTCTACAAAACTGTATATAGTAAAAAATTTTTGAACAGGACTCTTGGATTAAAATGTATTGAACTCTTTCTAAAGAATATACTAAAAAACACGCATTTTTTATAATTTTTGTAGAGAAAAGAAGTGGACTTTTTTAAAATAAATTCGGCTGTTTTCCATTAATATTATTATGTCAAATGTTCGAAAATATACTCATTGGATGCAACGTCAAAAATTGCATTGAATGATTACATTTTGAAACGCCTGACGGAGTAAAAGTAATGAAGAAAAAGCTCATTTTATTGAAAAATCGTGTTTTTCTTTCACATAAAAAATATGATTTTTTTAAAATGTTTTTTAAGATTTCTCAAATAGTTTTTTGAAGGTTTTATCATGAAAATATGACTTAAAAATTTTTTTGATATATATCGTTTTGTAGAACTTGACGAGCTCTATCAAACCATGTAAAAATATTCAACAAAAATATTTTACTCTAGCTTTAAAATACTGATGCTCTACTTTTCTACGGCAAAAAAAGT
The DNA here is from genome assembly GCA_022393335.1 of Macrotrachela quadricornifera. NCBI lineage: Eukaryota > Metazoa > Rotifera > Eurotatoria > Philodinida > Philodinidae > Macrotrachela > Macrotrachela quadricornifera. The sequence goes on along the minus strand of JAJEKB010001367.1, from coordinate 174,738 downwards.
ATAGAATTTCTGAAAATTTCGTACGTTCGATATTAAAAAGTTTCCATAATCCTTACTATTTAGCATAAAATTTATTATTTATTTTATTTAAAATGAAAGCTTTACCTCTCCTATCAGAATATTTTTTGGAACCTAGTATATGTTATATTTCTACACACAAATGTTTCAAACAAATCATCTCTATGATGTGTAAGTACACTAAGAAACCGAAAATTCATCATATTCTTCCTCCTTCTACACAAGTGAATTGTATATCTGGATGAAAGCTATTCAACATATCCTTTATGTTATCTATATTAGTTTCTTTATTTACGATCACGAACGTATCATCAACATATCTTTTGTACCATAGTCGCGTAGTTAGCGAACTCTTTATGTGACTTTGATTGGTGCTTTTTTATCTGTTAAGCGGTGAAGCTCACTACAACAATGAGTCATCTATGTATTTGAGTACCCGCAAGGGCAACGATAGCGATAAATAGCATATTTTAACTCTGTTCTTTTTCTCTTACCAAAACATGTGCTCTGAGGTCTGCCTATTTCATCATGACAAAGAAAAAAATAAAAATTTTTGCCTTGTCATGATGCATGTATTGATAAAAGAATACTTCGCTCCTGATTTGTTTTAGACCTATTTACATGGCTTTCCTCCTTCTTTTATATATTATTCTTGCCTTATTTTCTTCCATTTTCTTCGTTATTTATTGGAAATTTATTCGTCCACAAAAACGTTTCTATGATATATTTCGTAGTCAAGGTGTACCAGGTGAGCCATTTGTCCCACTTCTTGGTCAATTACGTGATATAAACCATGCATCTGCAAACGATGCTACAATGACTTATCGAATGGAACTCGTTCAAAAACATGGTTATGTTTATCTGCACAGTTTTGATCCATCTGTACGTTTAATTTGCATAGAACCTGACATGTTAGCTGATGTATTTGGTCGATCACATGCACAAGATTATCAGAAACCACCAAATAGTGATAGATTTTTTAAACCATTGATTGGCGTACATAATCTGCTAGTTAGTGAAGGATACGAACATGAACGTGCACGAAAAATGCTCAATCCAGCTTTTCATTTTAATAAATTACAATCGATGATTCCAATTATGATTGAGAAAACTCGAAATGCTATCAATGAATTCGTATCTTCATCAACTGAAGGTCGAACGATCGATTTACAGACAGAACTAAATACCTTAACATTATCAATAATTGCATCGAGTGCGTTTGGTAAAGATGTTCAAAATACGAATAATGCAAAACTGATTCTAACTGGAGCATTTACAGAACTATTGAGCACACTTGAATATCGAACGATGCGTATGGTTGGATTATTACCTATTATTTCAAATTTACCTTTTTGGCGTAAAGACATTTTAGACAAGTGTTCTCGAGAAGTGTCGGAATTCGTTGATCAAATTATTGCTGATCGTCGTCATCAACGATCGACGAGTTTATCATCTGGTGACGATCTTCTCGACTTGCTTCTTTCATCTGTTGATACTCAAGGTGAACCATTCAATGATCAAGAAATTAAAGATCAGGCGTTAACTTTCGTACTTGCTGGTCATGAAACAACAGGAAATTTAATGACATGGACAATGTATGTTTTGATGACTAACGATCAAGTGTTACAAGCTTGTCGAGAAGAAGTTGATCGAGTACTTCCGAATGGGATGGAACCTACATCTGAACATGTTAATCAACTAGTCGTATGCGAAGCTGTTTTACAAGAATCACTTCGATTATATCCTCCAGCACCATTCTTCTCACGAACGTGTGTTCGTGAACATTTCATCGGTAGTGAAGGTCAGCGTCAAATACGTATTCCTGTCGGTGCAACAGTTGTTGTTAATACATATCTTCTTCATCGACGAGAAGAATTTTGGCCAAGACCACTTGAATTTGATTATAGTCGTTGGATGCGTGATCCTGGGACAGGAATGAAACCAAAATTAGCTCATCCATTCTGTTATCTACCGTTTGCAGCTGGACCACGAAATTGTATTGGTCAAAATTTCGCTCTTTTGGAAGCGAAAGTTATGTTAGCGATGTTGGTGCAACAATGTAATTTCGAAATTGAACCCGGTCAAAAAATTGTTCCGTATGTTCAGATTACTATGCGACCAAAATATGGACTAAAAGGAAAAGTTATGAAACGATCTTGAATTCTTTTTTTTTCTCATATACCTATTTTTTAATTTCATATAGAAAAAAATCGTTACGAATAGCTGAATGCTGTTTTTATGACGTATTTACATATGATGTCAATTCTGTTGTCACGATTCATACAAAGAGATTAGATGATAAATGATAATGAATAAATAATTAGCAGATCAAGAATGCATATAATCCTACGAAGTTCCTTTAAGTCTTTCTGACATTGAGATTGTCTTTAATTAACAAAATGTGCTTTTTTATCATATTATCTTGTGGAGATTTGGGATACCTAGGGCGCTAGACAAGTCAGATTTATCAAACGATCATATTCTAATGTCATCCAATTTGTAGTCGATTCTTTTTCCGTCTTCACAATCAGCATTGAAGATATTTGTTGGACGAAGTCATTAGTTCGATGTTCAGCAGAGTTTATAAAACTTCAATCTACTGTTGTGCTCAGTATGTTATCTCAGTTGATAAAGCAGATAGAAACACAAAATACTAATGGCTATCTATGAATGTTTTTTGGAACATTCTCATTCATTAGATAGGTCGTGCATGATCTATTCTATAGAAAAAATAAATAAATGACTTTGATTTTGTATTCTTCTGTCTCTGTTCTTGTTCATTTTGATTTTAAAATAATAAATTGAATAATATTTCCTCACAGAAGAAATGTTTTTGAACAATTCAACTACGATGACGATAAGAGTCGAATTCTGGCTGATTCCTTTCGATATAATCTTGATTACTTGCCTGATCTTTACCATCCTATTTACTTGTTTTTTCCTTTTGATTATTATTCTCGATATAACATGTCATGCAATTCCAATGATGTTAGTTTGTTAATTCATGCGTAACTGCAATTGTCTATAGCTGTAGTCTACTCGGTATGTCGATCTTTATCCTTCAAAATGATCTCCAACAGATTCATTTTCAATATATACTTTATGTTTTCGATGCCTAAAACGGTTACGCATCTTGTGCTACATTCGTCTATTCTTTTCTATTATAAGGTTACTATCGTTATATTCTTGTTATTTATCCAACTCGAATATTCTTAGAATCATTTTGATATGAATTTTTTATCATTTCTCTGACATGTTTAATTAGTTTCGTAGTTTTAATTACATTTCTATTCACTGGTGATATTATTTATAATGTTGACAATCAAATTTGTCAGATTCCACTTCGATTATCATTCTCTTTATTTTTTGTCTATTTAATACCTTTCTCAATAATTATGTTGATCTATCTGAAATTAATTCGATATGTCAAAGAAATAAGTTGGTGAATAATAATAGTGAATGTTCTTCGTCATGCACAAAGAGAATTGAAAATGATTCAACGCGTCATTATAATCATAACCATGTTTATCACCGTGGGCGTTCTTTATGTGTTATTTATACTCGTGCCATTTTTTAGTCAACCACCTAAATATCAATATCACATTGCTATCGTATTTGAGAATGTATCGGTTTTATTTGTAATCATGGTCATATTTCAATTTATTGATCTATTGAAATCATCTCTCAAGAGCACAATCTCTTCGTGATTTAATATCCAAGTAACAACAGTTTAAAGAGTTAAAAAAAAGCTTTGACGTCATATTTTAAAAATAGAATTCAACTGACATAGATTGCTCATTGAGTTAAACTAGATAATTTCAAGCATGACATATCTATAAAAGTGTAGAACGTTGAATATACTGAATTATTATTTTCAATAGCTCCCTTGATTGATAGTTAATGCACACGAAGCATCAGTCTTTACTAGGAAGTTGATTGAAAAATAATATCAGTAGCTTATTCAGGCTGATCACGCCACTGACTTTTTTAATCGAAGTCTTTGTGTAAATAAGCCAGAACAATTAGAAATAAACATGTCAATGATACTTTATAATTTTGCGCTTGTCAAAAACAAAATTTTCTTTTCGAAACAGACGCTCGTTAGCAAAGATAATAGATCCTCCGAAAAAAAAACAACGTTTTTTTAATTACGTATTTAAGATCATTTAGTCATTATCAAAATGTTTTCTTTTCTCCTTTAGTAATTATGATGACTTAAGCATACGCATTCTTAGTTTAAAGTACAGAGGTACTTGCTCGGACATACTTTTATTTGCTAAAATCTGTCTATTTATTAGACGTCATATGTGAGGGTTTGTTGAGATTCTTTTTTTTTCCTTAAAGACATTTCTTGAAAGAGGATCTGTAATTTGCTCTATTTTTTTTGTTCTTGGATTCGCATTTTTCTCAAGTATAAGAAGAAAAGAAAAGAAAATATTCATCCGACTCTAATAAAAACGGATCTTATTTCCGAATGTAGTGCTTATGACTTATTCACTTGATAAAAAATTAACATTTTCTAATATTGCAGGTCTTTTGTTTTATTTCTTCTTTTGTGTTCATTTCTATTTTAGAAGAAAAAAAAGAATGAATTTAACATTGTCTATCGAACAAAATTTCTATCCGACAAATTCCACAAGAATTCTTATTGAACCATGGTTTATTCCACTGGATATTCTGATTATTTTCTGTGCATTAATTGTTATTATTCTGTCCAGTGGTTTTTTGTTGATTATTATTCAAGATAAAACATGTCATACAGTTCCAATGTTGTTAACTGGAAATTTATTCTTAGCTGCACTTCTTTACGGTTGTACTTTACTTAGTTCTTGGATTTTTACACTTGAAAATGATCTTAAACAAAGAATATATCAAGATTTCTTGTGTAATTTTCGAGGATATTTATGTTATGTCACATATGGTTTACAAAATAATTCATATATCTTACCAGCCTTATATCGATATTTAACAGCAGTTTATCCTACTAAATTTTTCTGGCGTTCCATGCAAACACAAGTGTATATGATTGTATTGACATGGATATTTTCTTTTGTTGCTCCATTACCATTTCTATTAACTGGTGATATTCGTTATAATATTGACAATCAAATATGTCAAACGCCAATTCGATTTTCTCTTCCAATTATCTATGGAGCACATTGTGGATATATGATTCCGATATCTTTGTTAATGATAATTTATTTTAAATTAGTTCGATATGTTAAACAAATGAGTAAACATAGTACACCTGCAAACACATTCTTACGAGCACAACGAGAATTAAAAATGGTTCGACGAATTGTTACATTAGTGATGGCTGTCACTACAATCGGTGCACCATATGGAATATTAATCTTTTTATCATTCTTTAATCGAGCACCGAAACATCATTTTCGTATTGCTTATATATTTATAACTGTATCGATGGTGTTTTTAGTTATTACTTTATTTCAATTAACTGATCCATTAAAATTAGCGATCAAGAAAAGATTTCAACGACGATCTCATGTGACCGTAAGAGTTTGCATTGATTAAAATGAGAAATGTCGATATTTATTTCTTTTTTTCTTTTGTGATTTAGTTTGGTGAATCGGAAGTTAAATTGAAATCAAGTGGTTAATCTATGATTTCTATCTCGTCATTCCAATCAGGATTATCTCTGATGGAAAATTTTCTTCCTTTTGACAAATCTTTTCTTGTTACATTTATTAAGAAGAACACATTATATATATTCCTATATTAATAATGAAAGACGACGGGAGCAACGACGATGAAGGATGCCGGTATTAAAACTTGTAAAAAAATTGACGCAGAAAAATGTCTATATGATTTATTTAGCATTTCATGCTAGATTTTCATTTATTTTTCTACATAGTATTAATGATTATTGCTAAGATAAATGTTATTTTAGACATTGTTCTTATAGTGCTATTGCCTTCAATTATCATTCTGAAAAGAATACGTTTTATAATTTAAATTCTAAATTTAAACTTGTAATTATTTTTTCTGAATAGACATCATCTACAGAATGAATAGGTTTCCGTTATTGACAAGTCCAGAACTAAATAATCTGGATGTCAGGTTATATTAAATATTCTTTTCTTCAAAATGACATTCACAAAATATTTAATGCAACGGCATGTGATCTAGATTTTATTAAAAGATTTTATTTGGAAATTGCATCATGAATTGAACATCTGTGGATAGGTTTCGTCTATGTCGAATAATATTTTAACTTTCAATATTTTGCCGCTATGGAGACGCATAACAAGAACATGAGTTTTCTAGACTACTTCATTAGATGAATTATTTTTGCAAAAATTTTATTTTGTAAGGTCGAAAAGCGACTTAGTAATTGAAATATTGCTAAATATTTGTTCATATTCAAGACTCATGTTGACGGTTTGATGCTACCCTGTAGTAAATGAATACATATTTTTTTGTCAAGATCAGATAAGATCTTGTCGAAACAAACGTTTGAGTTTTTTACCTGAGATATACCGAAGTTTAGAAATCAGTTACTTAGCAAGATCAGCAAGAAATTTGTATTCATTTGTAATTGTCATTTTCTTCGTTATTCTTGATTATAATCCCAAGACGATCACGTAAAAAATCGTGGTCTCAGAAATCTCACACTATTTCTTACAGTAAACTACATAGAAAATCTTCTATAATTATGCAAAATCCTACTGTTTGATTTTAAATAAACCACCTCCATCTATTTATTTACTGAATAAACCTTATTGATCTATATATATAAAGAAGAATGTTTGTCTGTCTGTGTGTTCTTATGTAGATAATATCAAAAAAAGCAACGTTACGTCGAATGCTTTATACTATCAGTTACAGTAAAACCTCTGTTAGTGAACATCTCTATACAGTGAGCACCTCTCCTTTGAACACATGCTTCGGTCCCCCCGATTGTTTTTTGCTGTGAATGGGCCTCTATAAAGTGAACATACGTACAATAAAGTACACGCATGTGTATAAAGCAAGCGACAAAAAAAAGACAATATAGCGTACATTTTAAAGAGGTGATGAGCACAATCAATGACGGACAATTCATCACATGAAAATTTATCGTACGTAGGAAACAAAAAGAGCAATGAAAATGAGTAGTCGACGACAAATTGATCAGCTGTACAGGATGGGCCAAAAGTAACAGAATAAATAATTTTTTCGGCTTGTTCTTCGTTATACATTGACAGTGACATCTCGTATTTATATCACATATTCTAGAAAATACTAGCTAGAGATGTGCTATATATTCAGCCTTTAGAAGTACTAATTTGTTTCAAATTATATAAATATGTGTTATAATAATTGCTTCTATGTGACTGTACGCAGAAGAGATTTGACATTTTCCCTGTTGCGTTCAATTTTATTAGAATTTGAAATTCTTCAGGCTAAAGGGATACAAAAAATAAATTGAATCCAATGTTTTTCGTATTGAAATAAGCAGACAGAAATATACAATTGGACGTAACTCGAGAAACATAATCTTCTATGTATTCTCAAAGAAGCAGTTGAAATATATTTATATGATTTAAACAAATTAAGACGTAAGAAGCAGGTTATACGGTACATCTCTGACTGGTTTCATCTAGGATATGTTGTATAAATATGAGATGTAACTATCAATGAGTAAAGAAAAAAGTAGAAAAAGATTTGTCCTGTTACTTTTGGTCCAGGCTGCATAATGGATGAAAAAAATATTATTTTGTTATCTTATTTCATAAAAATTGATTAAACATCTGTCATAAATGAAAGAATACTTTTTTTGTTCTATGCATTAATTAAAATAAATTTTCAAAAAAATAGATCGGTACTCATCATGCATTATACGCATGTTAAAGTTTACTCAATAGCAAACCTCCATATAATGAACACCTCTTTTAGTGAACGTTTTATGGACGGTCCCATTAGTGTTCACTATCGAGATGTTTTACTGTAACTTCTTAATAAGCCATTGATTTGAGATAATTATTTTCGAGGAATTAGCTGCGCTTAAAATATATTTCAAGCAAAATGAATATATCTTTGATGATATATGGAGTATCACCAATAACACAAAAAAAAAGAAATTAGTAAACGATAGGTTTTTTTAACGAGACTGATCTTAGAAAAATTAAAATACTTCGATAAGGCTAGAAGATTTTTTCAAGCGACATTTGTAAGAATTCAGCAAACAGTTGCTACTATAACATATAAAAAAAGTTTAACCAAATCACCAATCATCAAATGAGCACGGTTGGTCGTTGGTTGATTATGTAGAATGAATAATAAAAAAAATATTTTTATTTCTGCTACAGCAATAATTTATTCATTAGTATAAACAAAATTACTGGATATTAAATATCAATATTTAACAATAAATCTATCAACTCTTGTTGATATAAATCAATTTTAGCCTCAATATATTTATAGAGAAATAAATAGACAAATCAAAAAAAATAAATTATATATTATATATTATCATGTCCATTAGTTTTATTATGATCAACATCAATTTTAAGTTAATATAATATGTGCTGCATCATTTATACTATTATCACAAAAGGCACCAACAAATCAACTTGTTAAACAGTATGAATATTATCGAGCAAGAATAATGCATCGTATTAATAATGTTACTTTTAAAGTTTTTTCTTTTTGATTGGGCAAATACAGAACAAGTTTCTACTGATCAATGGAAATTTTCTTCTATTTAGTATAAAATATAAATGAATATTTAATATTTACTATAATGTAGCACATGTACTTCAATTATCTTTATTAAAAAATGCTTCACTTGCATTTAAATGTCAATTCATGGGCAATACAAGCAAATTATAGCTCAACATCTATTAAATAATTGGTCTGTTCAAGCATTTAATTATGTTTGTTCACTTATTCTTGAAAGAAAATTTGAAACAGAAATAAAAGCTGTTGCAAGAAGTATTGTTAAATGTGATATTTTATTAAATATACAATCAAATAGAAATAATAATAATTTTACTTTTCTTTCTTTCTTTCTTTACTATATTCGTACGAATAAAAAATACTGTATTTGTGACGCTATGATCTCGACAGCCGGAGATTAGAAAATTATGATTCAAACACCGTATGAAAATATGAAGACCAAATTTATACCGTTCGAAATTCGTTTCTAAATAGAGACTTTAGTTTATTCACGAGAAGCATCAAAAAAAGACGATTTTTTTTCAAACTTTAGGTTTTTTTTTGTTTTGAGATAATTAAAACGAAAGAAAATTTAGGTGCTACTCTGCCCACGAAAAAATTCTTAAAAAAAAACCGCGGTTAACCGCGGTTTTTACTCGAAAATTTTTTTCGTGGGTGATATAACAACTGTTTGACAGCTGAAAATGTAGCTGATGATTGATAATTAACAAGAAAGATAATGAAATGATCAATGAATATGCGTTGTATTGATGGAGGTTTTTTAGAAGTAGAATTTGTTATGTTGATTTTCATTTCATTAGTTAATTAAAATAAATAATTGTCTTTCAAGAATGGATGTTGCATAAATTTATTCTATTAACTATCAATTAATAAATAGAACACGTTCATAAACAAAAATTGAATAAGATTTGTATTTAGATAGCATTTGAATTTTTAAAAAAATTATTATTGATAAAAGTTTTAAAATGACTCTTGATTTATTTTATCTTGCTGATCTCAACAATGAAAAAATCAGACAATAATCGTTGAAATGAGAAATAAAAATGTCAAAACTAAATTTATACTATTTGAATTTCAATTCTAAATAGAAACTTTAGTTTTTTTAGAAGAATCGTCGAAGAAAAGGACTATAAAACTATTTATTATATTAATAAATTTCATGAATAAAATTTTCTGTAATAAGTTATTGTTAAAAATTCATTGAAATATATATGAACATCATTTTGAATTTTATTCAAATAAATTACGATTGTTGCTTAGCAAAAACATCGAGAGAGACGATGGAATAATATTTGATTTTTCTAAAAATTAAATCATATGTTCTGTCCTGTTCTAAAGGCAGGACAAAGCGAGACTATCTCTTATGAGTCATCTTCGAGGTAGACCATAAAAATTGCTTTGTGACCCTTTCTGGCTTTTATTGTATTTTTCCTTTACTTAGGTCTAATCAAAAGTTTCTAGATCATTAAAAAAAGATATCAAGATGCAGAGGTATTTTCAATTTTATTTGGTAAAATGTTGAGGATAGTTGCCATGATTATTTATATCAAGGTTAATCCTTTCTTACAATTTATTAAGAATTTTTTTAAAATCTTTGTCAAAAAAATTTTTTACTCTATTGGAAACCATATGATCTAATCATATTTCATTTATTTAATCACTTAAACTAGTACATTCGATAAAACTAGTTAGCCACAAATTACATAGTACTAGGCTTGGCAAATGTGATTGTATAACTTTGTATTGATATCTTCGTCTGTCAAACGCTTAATAAAATCAAATGAGTATGAAGTCAACGATCATCTTTAAGCAGTTTTGTACATTTTGAATTTGATGTCTATGTTTGTTTCCATATTTCATTCACAAAAGGGTTCAGATAATTTTCAATATAATATTTTTGATCTACAGGCTTACCTTCATCTACATTCAGGACTATTAGATTTAATGAATATACTAAACGAAGTTTTGCTTCACATCTTTCTCTATGACCAATAGTCTATAACAGTTCATCTTCAATAAGCCAGTTAATATCAGATGACTTCTGACTGACCTATTTAAAATAAATTCATATCCCATAATTAGTAATGTTAGAATGCAACTGACATTCAAGAACAAAATTCCACTAAATTTATAAATCAAATGAAGCATGACTAGCTCATGTGGTTTTTCAGAGAGTAAAAATTTTTTTGAAAAAGACCTCAAAAAACTTTTAATAAATTGTAAGAAAAGGATTGACCTTGATAGAAATAATTATGGCAACTACCCTCAACATTTTATCAAATAAAATTAAAAATATCTCTGTATTTTGATATTTTTATTTAATGATCTTAGAACTTTTAGTGCAACCAAAGTAGTGACGAAAAAATGACCTTTTTTTTTCATTCACATATACTAACGATCATGAATCATAGCTAATCGTAGACTAAAGAAGGAGAGACAATAAAATTTATAAGATTACGACATAGGTTAGTAGGACACTAGCTACGATATGACCTTACTATATCCATCCAGGATTCAACTGAAAATATAGAGAGAAAAAAAAAGAATCAAAGAAGCCATGTGATATAATATATAGATATATATAGTCAGTGATAGAATGATATAGTGTTTTTATTTGTAAATTATTATTTTATATGTTTGCTTCTTTTTCAAATGAATAACCCTAACAACAACAACAACAACAATCCTCCGTATCCTAATGATCCAAATATCCGAACCCCACCTCCCCCCTATGACCAACATCTCCCACCTATCAACAGACCTCGAGCACGATCAGTATACTGATGGATCAAAACGGTTATTATACGGCTATGTACGGGTTCAAAACGGGCCGTATTATTGCGCCAGGTATTACGATCAGTATCACGGTCCGTTTTGATGTTGTGAAGGCCGTATACGGTCCGTATCGTTCAACCTGGGTGGTTCACAATTAATTGACATGGTAACGAACACATTGAGATAAATAGAAATATAAGAATAGAGCGTAAAAAGTTAGATAAAATCAACGTGTCAGTTCGTTCATTCAGTTGAGTTAGAAGAAAATAAGATTAATGTGTAAAGAAAAATACCCATCTTCTATTTCTTGCGATTATGTGAGTATCATCACCATTGTTCATCTGTATTTTTCAATGAGAGAACCATATTATTTAGTTGATCCAATAGACAAAAGTTTGACCATTCTTCCATTCACTTATTACTTTTTTTTTCTAGTCAGAATAATAAATTTTTTTTTTCTTCAAGCCCGACCACCTCCACCTCCAATATCAACATCAATTCTCCTCCATTATGTCCCAACTCCAACAACGAACCTTCACCACCCTCACCCAACAACAACAACAATCCTTCGACCGCCTCTCCCAACAACAACAGCAAATCCTCGAACTCCTCTCCCAACGACACCAATAAAGACAATAAACTATCCCCATCCCTGTCCTTATTCCAGTCCTAATCTCTGTTCCCATCCCCATCTTCTTTTTTTTTTTGTGTTTTTAATAAAATTTTAAAAAAGTAATTAATTTCCTTTCAATCATATTCAAATGAAAATGTTATAATCGAAAAGATAAAGTAACCATTAAGATAGAGAAAAAAAACTACGGTTTTACTATTAAAAAGATAAATATTTTTTTTATCATATTTCATATATTTTCAAGACGCATAGAAATTGTAACTATTATTATATTTGTATTTGATTGACTATAATATTAGCACGTTCGTTTGAACTTATATCAGATAAATAATGATAAAATCGAATAGAATATATTCACTAAAAAGAAAATCATCAGTTACATCAAGTTTTTGTGAACAAGATTACTAAGATTTTAATTACTTAATACTTGTTAAAATTAAAGTTAAAAATTAGAAATTAAAAATTTTTATTAAAAATTATTAAAAATATTTCAAAAAATTTCTATTTTCTTCATTAATTTTAAATATTTTACATTAAGTTATTTTCTTTTTTATTTATATATACATAATATTTGATCTGACTATTCAATAATTTAATAACTTAACCTCTTGTTTATCTTTGTTTTCAAATTGAAGACAAAATAGAAGAACGAAAATATTCTTTTGTGTTCTATCATATCGTTAGTCAGTTGAATACGTTAGGAAGAGAGATTTTTCGAATTTTCTAATTTATCGAACAGAACGAAAGAATTTGTCAGTATGTAGGAGGTTAATAATAACTTTCCTCACAAAAACTAACTATTTAATGAAGAAACAATAATTAAATGGATATTTACTCTCTTTAAATGAATAAAAAATATTAATATCATAAAAATAGATTTTTTTTTATTCGAATAAGAGTTAGTCCATTAAATCATAAGAGATTACTTAATGCATTTAAAATTTCGATAAGATCAATAAAAACAAATATATTTCTTTTTTGGTTTTTAGATATAAAGATAATTTCTTTAATAATATTCAACAACAATTAACAGCTAGTAAAAGTGACATCAATATCTTAATCGTTTAAAAAACTGACCAACATCTCGTATCACTACATTTAATATACTTAATGAAATCACTAATATTCTTCTTTTTCTATTTATTTATTTTCCATTAAAATGATCATATTCTTTTAAAGAATATCTTCCTATTCCAATTGAATATATTCAAGCTTAACAAATTTTTATTTATGACTAAATTTTTCGTTTTTTGTTTGTATACTTTCAAAAGAAAATAAAAAGATTAATCTTGTTTGAACTAGATATGATTTTGAACCATTAGATAAATCATCATTAGTTATAGTTTATTTTTTAATGACACCATCTTCTTATTAAACTTCTTACATTACCATATTACAGTAAGTTTTATGTCAAATTCCATGGTTAGCTTCAATTATAATTCGTTCATTATCGATTTTTCGACGTTTTAAAATAATTTTAAAAAAAAATTCTTGATAGATCTATCTACAAGCTGTAAAAATTGTATGATGATATTTGATTATATTTGATCGTTTAGATTATATTAGAATTATTATTTATGCGAATGTTATTAAACAATAAAAATTGAGCAAAAATATTTTTTTATGTATAACAGTATTATATATCGTTTCAAGTTAGAGTCATTATTTAAGACTAACGTTCTTTAAGAAAAAAAAATTCTCTAAGATATTAGATTTAATCATTTTTTTGTTCATCGAATGAAACAATTTTTATTTAAAGATAGTAAAAGATTTTCATCTTCTGCATAAGCTTTATTTAGTTAATGTTTTGTTTTACTAAATAATAAATATTTTTACTAATTTTTTTACTTTTATTTAACCAAGAAAATAATGATCACAAAGAAGTTTAAACGATCATAGGTGGGTATGTAACAATATCAATGACATTTTCTATTGGTCCATATTATCATTGAATAATATTAGTATTAGTACTAGTTTGAGATCTGTTGAAACGTGCTATTTGTCCTATCTCCATGGGACGATCAAAGCGATCTTGAAAATTTTTCGCTATAGAATATTCGGGATTGAGATATTTTAAAAGACTTAGAAGTGGAATTGTTAGCTTCGACATTCATATTTCTTCTATCTTCTTCTTCTTCACTCTTTTATTGAGAACAAAAATCACAACTATATATACAAAAGACAGAAAAGGAAACATCCAACGAAGATAATAAAAGGAATAAATCAAGTAAAAGAATAATGTATGAATATAAAAAAACAAGAGAAGAATCAAGACGGTGGAGTGAAAGATATATCCCATTACCTAACAGGGATAAATGGAGTTTGAAACATTTTGAGAAAAATTTAGGACACATTATAAATTTCTAAATTCTTATTTCTACAGAATTTTTTCATATTAGAATAGAATAATACAAGAAAAAAAGTAAAAGAAAAGTTTACAGAGTGTTTTTAAAATTGTTGATTATCATACTCTTTGTGAGTTTCTTTTTTTTACTCCTATTGCAATTTAGATACATTGTCTGATATAATGAGCGTATTACGCATATGAATCAGTTTATGAAGAGGTGTAACGTATACCTTATAAACTATAGTTATATCTCAAATCAATCGCTTTTCTCTGGTATTTCGATTATAGATAAATTAATTTTCTTTAATGTTCGAACATTTCACTTCATAAATAGCAAGATATTAATTTTAGTCAAATTGAAACATCTATGCCGTTCAATATTATGTTTTCAATAACATATAAAAAAAAAGTAGATAATTTATTGAAAAATCAACTACATATAGCTTCATCTCGTTATTGATAATTTTGTGCGCCTTACTGTCACTGTTGCCAGATCTTTCAAATTACTCGGAAAATTTCGAATTTTGGAACTTTTTCTAAACGCTTTCGTTCTTTCCGAAATCTATTATTTCTCTAGATTCAAGCTTAAATGGGTTTGATTACAGCTTCTAATTTAACTTTCACTAGCAATTCATGCGTTGTCATTGTTCTATTGTAATCATTATGTTTTACAGTTTTGAGACTATTTATAAAGTACAATTGCTTGAATATAAAACCTTTCGGGACTATAAAATACTTTGTATTGATTAAAAAGATTTCATTTGAATTGACAATTTCTTTAACGCGGGCTGAAGTTTAACTTTACGAAGGTGCTTTTTCACATGATAAGAGTCTCGGATTATACTGAATTAAATCTAGTCATGAATAATGAATACGATCATTTGAATATGAATATAAGTTAGATTGAAGAAGAAAATAGCTGTATCAGTAAAAACTTTCGGACAAACTGTTGATACAACAAAGCATATTTCCATAAAAAAAAATGGTCATATATGTATTTGAACGTCAAACATCTACTTTTCAAACTTCTTCTGAAGTGATACAGAAAAATTCCAAATTTTTGTTAAAAAGTTTCGATTTATAACTTTTTGATTTAGCAGTCCTGCTTACTGTGTTTATAAAATGCCCGAGATATTTGATATTTTGATATAGATGGATAGAACATCATTAACTTTATCGAATTATGTAGTTTTTATTTTATTTATTTTGTATCGTATTGAAAAATCTGGTAAATTCTCAAAAGTATTAGAAAGAAGAGGTTGCAAGCTAATATTCTAGTCTTGCTAAATTCATTAGTGATCACAATTGCTTTACTTGAAAGAGAATCCTTAAATTTGAACGACGTAAAAAAAAGTATTGAATATTTATGGAAAACTCAACCACAGTATTTTTCGGAAAAATTCAACTGTAAAATTTTACAAAAATCTAACAAAATTACGTAAATCGATAGAAACACCAACGCTCTGTTCAACTATATATTGAAGTAGGAAAATTTAATTGCATAAATAACCATAATTTCTTTGAACACAAGTCAACAATTATAGATGAAAAAAAATTAGGAAAACATTTTCCATAGAAGATTAGCTCATACCTTGATTATGAAAAATCTTGAACGTCTACAGAGTAATTTTTACCTATAGATTGACTATAACTTGTTAGTATGTTGAAAGTTGGAGGAAATATTTCGTCCACAATCCACCATATCTTTAACTAATATGCTTTGAAAGTTTTTGTTGAAATCGGACGAAAAATAATAAAGCTGGTTTTGAAAGGAGTTTCCACTAAATGATATTCATAAAAAAAATGAATTTAGCATAATATAGTCCAGAATCAACTGCTCATAAAGATTTAATGAGATCAGTTCGACAAAAAATTGCAAAAAGTTTATTTTTTTTTGATATGTTGATATTATTATTTATTCTAAAATGGATTAGTTGAAGAAAAACGATGACCAACAGGTAGAAATAATTATTTTGAAACAATGCAATGGAAGGATCTTATTCTTATTTTGACATGAAACTTTGTATACATAGATAGAGAAAATCTGACATAAGCATAAAGAATTTTTTCTATAAATGACTTCAATATTCTTACTAAATATAATTTTGAATTTGTCTACATGTGATCAAACACTCCTTCATGAGATGAAATATTTAGTTCAAAATTGAACTATTTTACTTCGTTTTTAGTAGAATATTTTGTAATATAGTGACATCTATTAGATAAAGGAAAGAAAGTTAAAATCGTATTGATTGAAATTCGTCTTCCAATATATGACGACGATGACATAAAAAGAAAAAGAACAAATAAAACCATCATAGTTTCATTGATTTGATTAATTTTGACAAAATAAAATTCTATGGCAACATCAAAAACAACAAATTCTCATAGTGGAAAACATCGAACAGATCATGAAATTGAAAAATATCGATTAGAACTTAATTGGACTAAAATTCTTGATAAATTAAAAACAACAAAAGTTTCAGGTTTTTCTTTTTGATTTTGATTTTATAGAAAGGAAAAAAAATGAAATCTTATTAATTTTTATTTTTTTCATAAAAGAATATACAAAATTTTTGGAAGGAGAAGCTCAATTAGAATTATATTTACAACAATATCCATTAACTGATTCACATCATATAGAAAATGCTCGAGAAAATTTAATTCAAGTTGAAAATCTTCTTAAATCTGGTGAATTATCAAATTCATTTGAATGTCAATGTCTTTTATCTAAATTATATTATGCACAAGGACGTTATGATGAATGTTTAATAAATGTTGATTTAGCAATTAATTCAATTCCAAATGATATAAAAGAACAACCACATAGATCTTCATTATTACTTTCAGAAATTTATTCATTAAAAGGTCTTTTATTAGAAAAAAATAATGAAAATTTATTAGAAATAATAAAATCATTTGATGATTCATGTAAATTAAGTAAAATTTATTATTCTGCTGTTGAAAAAGCAAAACATTTAAATAATGATAATTTGGATATTGAAAATTGTTTAATTGAATTAGCTTATCAACGTTTACCACTTTTACATGCTTCAAATAAGTAAATTTATTTCTTTTTCTGAATTATTTGAATATATATATAATAAAATAAATCTTTTTTAGTAATATAACAACAGCTATTGAAATATTTCGTTCATATATTAAAAATGTTCATATAAAATCATTAGAAACAATGAGACAGGTTTATTTTTATTTTTATTTTTATTTTATTTATATAAAAAAGTATTTCATAGACATTAATAAAACAATATGCTCAATTATTAATAAAATGTGTTTGTAAAGGAAATTATCCACCATTAACAACATTAGATGATGATCATCAACATCATCATCATAATCATCACCATCTTATTCATCATCGTCGTCGAAGTTCTGAGTAATTAGTTTTTATTAACATGAATAAATAAATAATAATAAAAAACTAAATTTTAGATCATTGTTTATTCCTCGAGATGTTGATGAAGAGATTTTATTATTATTATTATTAGGCCAAACATCAACATTAAATGAAGCAGTACTTGATTGGAAACCTGAATATGAAGCACAAAGAGAAAGAAGTCATCAATCAGCTTATAATATTCTTGCACTTCTTGCTATTTTTTTATCACGTAAACAAGCATTTCATATAATTGCTGATGTAAATTTATTTATTAAATTAATTTAAAAGAAAAAAAAATTTTGTTTTGTTTTTAAAGTCATATGAACAAGCTCTTCGATTTTCATTTGAACATTTTCAAACGTGGTATAATTATGGTTTATCATTAATATCATCAGGACAACCATTTCGTGCTTATCTTGTTTTAAAAGAATGTCTTCGAATGCAACCAAAAAATATTCAAGTTTATTTACAACTTTCAAAAACAATTCTTCAATATATTTATGATGTAAATAGAAAAGATTTTATTTTATTTATTTTCTTTTTTTGATTTAATTAAAGTTATCATCATTATTTGAAACATTTCCATCAAGTGGTGAAGATGCTCAACCATTATTAAAACAAACATCAAATTATTTAAATCAACATGAACAACGACCACCATTTATTGATCTTGTTTGTTTATCTTAGTTTTTCTTTTTTTTTAAATATCTTGAATTTTTAAATTAAGATTGATGAAGCAATTCGTTATTGTGAAGAAGCAAAAGAACTTCAAAATCCTCCATTAGCTCGTTCACTTCTTCTTCTTTCTCTTGCAAAATCATTTAAAGCTCGACAAACATCAATTCATAATGATCGTCAAGCACTTTTTCAATCAGCTGTTTGTGAACTTAGAGAGTATGGAATTTCATCTTATTTTATTTTATCTTTTAATTTATTTTAATTATTTAAGATGTATTCAACTTGATCCATATGATTCAATTGCACATTTTCATCTTGCACAAAATTTATCTTTTCTTAATGAAGTTTGTTTTCTTTTAAATTTATTAATTTATTTTCGAATTTATTTAAAATAGACTCGAGATGCATTAAAATCAATTGAAACATGTTTATTATTATCACCAGATGATAAATATGCACATCATTTATATACACTTTTATTAACTTCTCAAAAACAAATGCCTCAAGCTTATGCACAAATATATAAAACAATTAATGATTATCCTGATATCAGGTTTTATTTTTATATTTTTATATCTTCACACTTTTATTATTTTTATAGAAAAGTTAGAAAAAGAAAAAAAAATTTTAGTTAAATCTTTAAGCATTTCTAAAGAAATTATTACACTCCTGTTTTGATTAGTAATAAGAAAAACAAAATCAATTTTTATTTCAATTTTCTAAAAATAGAATTTTAGTGAAGTCATACAAAGATACTTTAAATATAAATAAGTTCAATCATTTTTTTTAAATCTATTTGATTCTACATCTAGTTATTTTGTTGCTGATAACATTTCTATTTAGATCTTTATTGTTCTAACTATTTAGATAAAAAATGTTCTAAGAATAATAGTCTATAGAAAATATAATAAGAATTAGAATAAGATTAGATAAATTCTATAATTTATTTAACAAAATCAGATAATATTAATCATATATGATCGTTGAAGATTAAACACTAAAATCAATTTGAAATGATTGATCTATTAAATTTTCTTCATTTAATTTCGAAATATAATATAAATCCATTGTTATATGAATATCAATTTAAACAAAAATCATATAATAATACATAATGATATAGATCATATATAAATATACAATAATGAATATTTCATTATAGTATAAGATTTAAAATAGAACATTGAAAACATAGTGATAAATCTATGAACTTTGTACCATAGAACTGAGTTTATAGAAAATCATATAAATAGATTCTGTGAAGATGTTTATTTTGTCATATTATAAAATAAATAGAAAAAGAATTCTAAGAATAAATATATTTAAATTAGATAAAATATATTTTATAATAAAATAAAATAAAATAAAATTTTAGTTTATTATTAACAAAAGCTTCAATAGAAGAAGAATTATATGGATGTGAACAATCAATAAAAACATGTAAAGAAGCTTTAATATTATGGAAAAATGAATTTGAACCAATATTAATAAATAATAATCAAAATATTCGAATATTATCAAATTCAAAGTAAAGTAAAGAAAAGAAAAGAAAAGGAAAGAAAGAAAGAAACTATGTTTATTAGTGATGGAAATCGTCCAAGTAGTCGATCACAAAATGCATCAATAAATAATGAAACAGATATAAGTGAACAAATGGTTAATATTCCACAAGGAACATTAAAAGTTGAAGATGGAATAAAAAATATGTTTTTATTAGGTATTCGATCATTATCTGGTTTAATAAATGATGAAAATTTAAATGGAAATAATTATTCATCAACATCATTTTTTTCAATTCATCCAATTTATTTTAGTTTACTTCAAATATTTGAACATCTTGGTAAAACATTTAAAAAAAAATATTTTTTTTTAATTTAATTTAATTTTCTTTTCTTTTTCAAAAATGAAAAGTTCGATATTATATAAAATTAGATAAAATTGATGAAAGTGAACGTTGTTTAAAAGAAGTGTCATCATTAAATCCGTTATGTCATCAAATGTTTTATATGCGTGGATTAATTCATGATGCTCGTGGTCAATTAAAATTAGCAAAACAAAATTATAATGATGCATTAGCTATAAATCCATATCATTTTCCAACATTAATACAATTAACTAAACTTTTAATACAAATAGGAAATTATTCATTAGCTGAAAAATATGCACGTGATGCGATTTCAATTCAACCTGAAAATTATCAACCTTGGTAAAAAAAGAAAATTTTATTTTATTTAAAAATAAAAAATATATTTTTGATAGGTATTTATTAAGTTTATCAATGGAAGCTCGAGGTGAATTTGAACAATCAGTTGATGTTGGTGCAACTGCTGTGCATTTAGAAGAAAATTCACCAATTATATCTTATCATTCGATAATGCGAGTTTTCTAGTCATTTATTTTTCTTTGTTTGTTTGTTTTTCGATATATATTTATTTTTAGTAGTATATAAACTTAAATAATGTCCGGGTATAAGTGTATCATAAATATTAGATTTTTTTTCACGATTTCCATAAGATAAATTACGATTATTATTTATTGATGATTGAGATGTTGAAACATTAGTTAATTTTTCATATGAAGGTGGTGTTGACTAAAATATTTAAATAAAAATAAATTGTTTTTATAAAAAAAATAATTTTTATTATACAGAAATATTATTTGATAATGGTGAAGATGGAGGTAAAATACTTGGAGATGTTGTTGTTTGTGATGAATTTTGTCTTTTTGATTTTTTTTGATTAGATAAAATAGATGATTTATCTTGAGAAATGTTTTTATTATTTGAAAATGAAATTTTTGGTCTTTTTTTATAATGACCTTTTAATTTTGGATCAATATCACTTGGTTTTAATGGTTGATCGTGTTGAGATGGTGAACGTCTATCAATAACATCTTTAACAACATTAACTACATCTTGATATATTGTTCGAGCTGGATCTGAAGGTTGAGGTGGTCTTATTGGTTCTCGTCGAATCATTGATGTTCCCAAATCATCTTCAGTTGGAATAGATGGATTAGGAACAATATGTGGTGTTGGGATTGTTGTTGGAATTTGACCTGGAAACATTGGCCAAGGTACAGGTAATATTGATATTGTTGGTTGATTTGGATTCGTTGTTTTATTAGAATTATGAACAAATTCTTCCATTAAATGACGAATTCTTTGAAGTTCACGAAATAAAATCAAATCATTATTTGATGTTAAAGATGATGATGATGGTGATAATCTAATATTATCGTTTAAATATTTTTTTTCATGTTTTTTACATAAATGGTGATAATCTTCATGAGATGAATGATTTCTAATTTACAAAAGAAAAACAAACAAATATTTTCTTAAAAATAAAAATAAACTAACCTTTGCCTAGAATTATTTAATAAACCATGTGATTGAGCAAAATCTTCCATAGCTGCTGCAAAATATGGATCATTTTGAATTAATTCAGCTATTTTATCTTGATCATCATTATCTTCAAGATCATGATAGATTATTTCTGTTTTTCTTTTGAAATTATTTGATGATGATATTGATCGCGGAATTGGTTGTTGTTGTTGTTGTTGTTGTTCAAGTAAATGACGTTGCATATTAAATAAATGTTGTTGAAATGCTTCTTGTTGTTGTTGAACTTGTCTTAATTCAGTTTCAGTTAATGGTCGATGTGTATTTTCTGATGAACGATTGTTATTATCAATTGGATAAACATTATTTGATCTTTCCTTAAAAAAATAAATTCAAATACAAAGAAATTTGAATTAAAATTTTATTTACTTGAGTTATTGATTGACTTGCTTGTCTTACTCTTCTTTCTAATTCTTCACTAGTTGATTCTAAAGATGGTAAACGTTGAGGAAGAGATGGTGAATATGAATTATCCAAATTATGATCATATTTTGGTCGACTATATAATGAAGGATGAATTTGATGTCTAGTAATCATTGGCATTTTATCCAATGTAGAAACTCGAACCAATCCCGGTGTACACCGTCGATGTTTTCGACGCATAGTTGGTAAACATGAAGATATAGCATGTTGACCATTCAAGAGTTGATTGGCATAATCTACACTATAATTATGATAATATATTTCATCTTCTGATGAATATTCATCATCATAATCATCATAGTAACTCATCACTTTTTTGTTATATCAACTATGACGAACCTATGACCATGAGACACCACGTTGACGACGAAGCGCGAAGGTTTTTTCCTCTTTCTGTTTTACATATACAAGGTTTTATTTTTCACTTTTATGTCACGTACGCTACACTAATCGAAAATAGAGATACGTTATATTAAATAGCGTTTTTAACATTGACTGATCATACATTGATCTTTCTTCGTTTTTAATTCTCAAGTAATATTAATGTTACATGTCTTTAAATAATCTCTGTAAAGATAAAGTATTTTATTTAATGTTATGGTTTTTAAATAGGATGAAAGACTGATTAAGTAACGAATGTATTTTCATGATTGAAGAGCTATTTGCAAAGTTAATATAGGTAAGTGTTGAAAATTAATGGTATAGAGGTGGTAATTAATCTATCAGTTTTTCGTATTTTATGTTTAGGCTGTTCCTCTTTCCGAAAAATGAATTATTGGTTGTTTAGATGCATTGCTTAAGATCATGGCTGATTTTTTATCTATTTCTTCGACAAATGTATTTTTTATGAAATTTGTTTTAACTATTGTTATAGCCGAGATAAGATGGATGTTGACCATAATGATGTGCATTTGGATTTCAATTAGTTCCTACTAAAATAAGACGTCTGTTTCTCATTATAAACATATCTCAGATAGAACTCCTCCGAGAAATTTGATCAATTGAGAATCTTCTATGTATTTACTGTCTGATTTAATCGTATTGATTTAGTATATTGTAATAAATAACAAATATTGATCTCTTACAAATAATCCCTATAATTTTCTTTTTGGAACATTATGTTTAAGTATATCATGATTATTTTCACTAGATCCTTAACACATATTCTGATCGAAGGTGTGTAATTATTTGAAGATATGGATCATTAAGCACAAGTCTGTCTAATGAATAATGAAAGTCATAGTGAGATGATGATTCACCAGATGAATCAGTTAATAAAATTACTTCCTGAATATCATAGAGACAAAGATAAATAACTAAAACTATGTACCCATGAAATACATTTTAGAGATGTCTACTAGTAATGAAAAGTATTTCATTAGAGTGAGTATAAATGTGATGAGACTAATCAATCTGACTATATGTACTTCGATCAAACAAACAATATTGAAACTTTCGCTTATAAATTATTTAGAAAATAAAATTAAAACTATTGTATTCATAATATAAATGACTTGTCTATATAATAAATCATTTTAAAATTTACTTTTATATATAAATATTATTCATTTATGGAAACGATATCGTTCTTGTGTAGAATCAATACTCATTATTGTGCAATTAGTTATTAAAATAAATTGATTCTTATCATCGAATATGATTAAGAATCTATAATAATTATGTTAACAAAACTAATTCTATGTGAAATTATGTCATGTATTGATTTCAGATGTCACTGACAATGGAAAAAAAAAACTTTTCAAATATATATACATAATTTTATAAGCTTATTGTGATAGAAACAGATATTTTTATATTCGATTTAAAATTCCGCGGATATGAAAAAGAAAGTTCAACGAGCGTGTATATCTCAATAATCAGTTTTCTGTGTTCTACTCTGTAAAAACTGTAATTGAATCTCATCTGATACATTTTGAATGAGATTTGTACCCATTATATTTGTTTATTTTATTTCTAAGGAGTTATTTCGTGTTATGCATCTAATGATAAAATATTCTCTATATATATTTAAACAAAACTAAGTTATATTTTAAAATAATAAAGAAACTGCGTTTATTCAATCGACATTATGTTATACTCATATTTAATATTTATATATATTTCACTCAGCAAAGAAAGACTATCTTCATCAGACACTTACAGAAGTTTTTAAAAATTTATGATTCATTTTTTTTGTTTGAAAGATATACTATCTTATTTTAAAGAATATAATTCGATGTTTTTCATTGATGCCATCTTTTCAACTTGAACCATAGTTCTATCAAATGAAATCGTGGCTTACAAACTTTAAAAGATGCGATATAAGCAAAACAAAATTTAATCTACAATTTTCTAGCTTTATGATTGTTTCTCTTGATAAATCATATCCATATAACTATAGTTAATCTAAAATTCCAATACATCATGAGTAAGAAAATTTAATGATTAAATAAGTGAAAAAAATATCATTTAAATCTGATTTTCTTCAATAGTAAGATGAATAAAATGTTTTAAATTAGAATATTTAAATGAATGTGTGTTTGGATAGAGATATATAAATATAACGTCTTATTTTTAATGATTTATTCTCTTCATTTATTAATAAAGTATTATTTTGATTATCTCAACAAAAATTTCTTCAGTTATTAACTATGAAAAATAAATTTCCAATAGTGTATGTCTTCATCAAATATAATCAGCAATACTAACTACTTGAAAATAATTATTGGGCTGTATTCGACAAATTCTTCAGTGAAAAAATAAGTATATATAGTTGCATCATTTTCATTGCTCATACAAACATGTAGTCTAATACAGGGATACAACTCTTTCTCTTCTTCATATTTTCATTAGATTATGCAATGCTATGATGATTGAACTCAAACAATCTGTCATCTAATGAACGAAATTAGATAATTGGATATGCATAATCTAAAGAAATATTAAATAATAAGACCAATAAGATTCTCTTTATCA
The DNA here is from genome assembly GCA_022393335.1 of Macrotrachela quadricornifera. Classification (NCBI taxonomy): domain Eukaryota; kingdom Metazoa; phylum Rotifera; class Eurotatoria; order Philodinida; family Philodinidae; genus Macrotrachela; species Macrotrachela quadricornifera. The sequence continues at coordinate 149,408 of JAJEKB010001367.1, read as the reverse complement.
GCTCTAATTAAAGTCTATCGGATAATTTATTTCGATACTTATTCTGAAATTCTTTTATTTCAATTTTACGAATACTTGATGTTTTGATTAGATCATGAAATAGTATAGATTGTTTTTATTAAAATACAAAATTCAGCTTCTGTAAATAAATGTGATGAAGTTCGAGTTCTTGTTAGCTGAAATGTAAAAATAAATATTTGTGTATCATAGTATCCATCTAAAGTTCGTCAATATTTGATATCAGAACGTTGAATATATCATCGACATCAACATAACAAAGTTCATGTATTTGTGCAGTAGTATATTCGCCTAATGTATAAAGAGTCATCTGTGTTAATGGTGTTTGAAATTGATTTTTTAGTTCTTGTTTGATTTTTTCAATATCGAAATTTTGATATGAATCTCGATGATAATTCGTTATCCACTGGCGTAGTTCAGCTAATCGTTCTATTTCTTTCCCATTAGGCTCTTCATATTTTTCCAAGAAGAATTGATGACTATTTCTTGTTTTACATTCGAGTTCGCCGGCAAAATAACGTTCGAGTAAGTTAGTTAATTGTTGAGCATTATGAAATATATGAAAATACTTTCTTCGATCATCTTCTTTGTCATGTTTTTCGGGCATTTCATAAACTAAGATATGTTTCTGATCATTGAAATACAATGCTTCGAATGGAATCGACGAGTCAGAATCACAAATGAGAACACGAGCATGTTCGATCAATTTCAATGTATTCGTTTGTGTGTTAGGCAAAGTATTTTTCGAGGAGAGAAAATAACGTATATGTTCGTACTCCAAATTGCTCAAAGTAAACAAGGGATTTTCACCATTTTTCAATTGATACGTCATAGGATGTAATTTGATTACATGTGGAAATGAAAAAGTAAGAATTAATTCGACTACTTTTTTGTTCGACAAGAGACTATATGGAGCATCTTTTGAAGAAAAACTTGGACAGATAATAACCTCGACATTTTTGTCTATGTCAATAGATGATAACTGTTTTGTACGTATGTAATTAGTAAAAGTAATTGGTAATCGATATGAATATACATGAGTACAACTTTGACATCCATACATGCAATGACCCGTGGAATAGACATCAATAATCGATGGTATTTTGTTTTGTATGCTACAAAATAAACGATATTGTAGTTGTCCAAGTGAATAGTTAATAGAAGCAGTAAGAAGAACAACTACGCGATGTTGTTGTTGTTGTTGCTGAGACAATTCTATGAGAATATTATCAATACTGAATTCATGCACATGAACATTCCTTGATCTAGAAAAATAATCTCGTACGTTTTGTTGAGCTGGATTCCATTTATAAACAAAAAGATGAACATCGGCAAAAGAAGCGAACGAATTAATCAATTCTACGTGTGCATAGCCTGTATGATAAGGTACAAAAAAGACTAAATCGTTCGACATTTGACTTAACCTTCTATCATATATATATAAAATGAAGCGAAAAATAAAGATGAAAGTATAAAACAAGTTGACTACTTTTTACTATACTAATTAATTACACAAGCTTATCTCAATACCAAATAATACAACGACAAGCAATATATCTACAATATAGAGAAATTATGTAGAAATAAAAAATGCTAAAAGTGTATTGACGCTATTTTAGCACTAACTAAACATAAGTGAACTGTATGGTTGTTGCTACTACTGTAAATTATTCATGCAATATTGGTGAAAAAGTGCGTTGAAATGCAATGAAAATACCGTTCATATGTATACCGACAATCTGATGAGTCATCAATTGTCAAAGTAAGAACTTTATAGCAGAGTCATGATCTACTATTCGATTAACGCAAATCCAATTAAAGTACCTAGATTTTAATAAGATTTTCATTAGTACGTTTTTTACTAAAAAACGAACAATGCATCAACTTTGAATTCAGTCATCAAACGACTTCATCTAATCGAACTGCGCCATTAAAGTGTATAATTATGTCGCTGCCATGTAACCAGAATTTTGTTCTTTCTTCGTATCGAAGCAATTAAAGAGGAATCACTAATGTACCATACTCAATAATGAATTCTTTATTTGAGTTCAGAATTTATTAGAATTTTAATTGATATAAAATAACATTCAACAAAAAGAATTAAATTTTATCGTAATTGTTGAAGAAGATAACTGAAAGTCATTCTATGCTTTTGAGTAATAGATATAGAAAAAAAAGTTTTTTTAATTGTTGGATAGAATTAATTCACACAAGTTCATCTCTCATTTACTGTCTAGCAGAATTGTGTGTGCATGGCCAGAAAGAGATGATAAATTGATAGTATCAGTGTTGTTGGTCATTTTTATTCATAATTTAATTGTTTGTCATAAAACCACACCAGCTAAATCACGATGAATTTTCACCTGTTTGTCACCATTTTCATATTTATTTTTTACGGCTGTTTGTACGTCTTTACTTTTCATGATTTAACAAATATATGTAGGATAGTTATTTTATCTCAATAATATATGGTTTTTTAAAGAATTTCAACCTTCAAAAATTGGCTGTTGGCCTGATATCGACAAGTTTGACATAAGAATGCACAGAAATTAGAATAAAATTCTGATCTTTAATAAAATCTGTTTCTTTTTCTCATATTTTATTTCATCAAAATATCGGATAAGTAAAATGACTGTCCTTTATTTTTATGGACATTCGTATGGTGGAGTAATCCTTAAGGGTACATCAATTTGCCAGGCACCAACAGGTTGATCACCTGCATTCGTATACATTCCTGGTGGTAATCCTTCAATGATATTATCTACAAGATGTAATGTCATTTTAACTGGTCGAACACGAGCTACTTGAGTAAAGTTGAATCGATTTGAAGCACATTGTGTATGAAAAGCTGCTGGAGGAAAGGCAAGCCAAGGTGAATAGTTGACATCAACAAATGATGAAAAATTAGCAGTACCCAAAGAACCCAATGGCATCATCATCGATGTAAGTGGTTCGAATGAAGCACGAAGCGATCCTCCTTTATACGAGATTGAATAGGTATTATGTTCAAAATCAGCATGCATGTCTTTAGCCTAGATTTTTAAATAAAATAGTTTTATACTATCAATAAGTATAAGTATCTACTTACCGTAATCGCTGGTAGACCATATTCAGCTTTTGAGCCGATGACATCTAATAATTTAGTTTCATAAATGAGCGGTTTCAGAATAACATTGGTATTGTGTCGAATTAAATAGGGAATTTCAAGTTTGAATTCAACAAATGTTTGTTCCATAAGCTTGTCCAATGGTGGTGGTAATGAACTTACTCGACAATGATTCTGTTGATTGAATTCGAAATAGACGGGATGTTCATCGGGTTTCATGAAAGTTGCCAATGGATTTGATGTATTGAATGTAAGTTGTTCGCCATGAGTTGAAAGAAATTTTTGTAAAACAGATTTAGGAAATGGTTGAAATACCCACCAACCTGTTGTTGTACAAGTAGTGTCAGCAGCAACAGTTGTAATGGTAATAAGTAATGAAAACAGGAAAAATAAAAAAGGCATTCGACTTATCATCATGACAAGCAAATAGGATTTAAGATTTCTTCTGATGAAAAAAAAAGAGTCGTAGAAGTAAAATGCCTATTTATGTTTTTGTTTCTAGTGTGAAAAATGTCAGATGTATTCTGATAATATAATACTTTTTTTTTTGCTGTTGTCAACACGCATATGCTAAATTTTATCTCAAGAATAGAAGAGCATCCAAAAGAAAAAACCTCAAAGAACGTTATAAAACGATCACGAGTTTTTCAGATTTCTTTGTTTAAACTTCCTAGATTTTGAGGCTTTAGATTTTTCTTTTCAAATAAATAATCTGAGAGAGACGAAGATTTATTGTTTCGTATAAGAGGGCTATCAATCAATTTTGTTCTTAATTTAACAATAAATACGTGCTTGTTCACATTGAATAGACAATCCTAACTATTTAAAACATGCAAAGATGTTATATCTTGCAACAATATAATCATTTTTAGCATTACATAATTTTAAGATTGTAATATGATTGCTAATTGATAATCAAGAAACCTACATCTAGCTTACATCTTTGGCTTTAATCTTTTAGAAATTATAAGCAGTTTATTTAGAGACTTAAGACAATTTTGTAAAGTTTAGTTTTTCTATTACTTGCTTTTTCAAAAAGGTCAATTTGGCAATTATATGTAATACGTAAATTGTTTTTTGCAAAGCTCGATAGAAAAAATCTCATAAAACTTATTGCAAAAACATGTGATACATGACTTGATGAATCTTCATCACCTATTTTCAACAGCAAATCTTACAGATTCCTAACTTTTTCTCAGTGAAGGTTAAAACAATTACTTGTAACTGATATGTCTGTTTTTTCGAAAATGAAAATAATATTTTGAATCAATACATTAAATTGATGCAAATACTAATTTATAGATAAAATTGTTCTCTTCTAGTATCAATAATGACCACTTGATGAAGTTCTGATAAGATAGAAACAACCGTTGTCGTGATAGCTATTAATTCTAACTCACCCACAAGATGCTGTAACCATATTGCATAACTTAATGGTGTGTTGACAACTTTCTCACCGTAGTACACAGCACAGGGATAAGGAAACAGACTTAGAACCACATATGCAATCGTACTACAGACATCCGTTGAGGATGTCATGTCTATTATTTTAGAGTTCGAAATATCAAGTGTCACTCAGATACTTTGATTCGTTAGATGCTTTGACTTAAAACTAATATTAATATGTAGATGTTTATATCACACATAATTATAACTAGATTCTGCTGAACTGACTAGAATAGCTTCATTTTTCTCTATTTCTTAGAATCTATAGCAATACAGGGCGATCCAACGTTACCGGCCAGTCAATGGTTACCAATAAATTTTGACAGGAGCTAGATAGCGAACTACAGTTTGCGCTATTTAAAGGAGCAATGTCTAGGCAAATAATACATTTTTGACTCTATTTGTCAATTAATTGCCCGATATTCTAAAAATATTTTTCATTCTATTTTGACTTCCAATTTAATCAATTAATAGAGAAAATTGTTCTCTTTTCGATCTGTTCAAGATCAAGCTTTCTAGCATGTTCCATTCAAGAGTTATAAGCATCTTCTCGAAAGTGTCGAAATCGACCAAATGCCGTCCAACCATTCTAAAATAGATCAAAATAGAAGTGATGGACCATGCTGAACCGAGCAGTGATGTATGGTTTTAGTTCCAAATTGATTTTATGTCACTAAATCAAGATTTTGAAATTGTGACATCTTGACATTATATTGGATATAAATTAAATGTTTCGAAGATCCTAATTTTGTGACATAAAATCATTTTGGAACTAAAATTACACATCATTGCTCGGTTCAGCATGGTCCACTACCTCTGTCTTGATCTATTTTAGAATAGTTGGACGGCATTTGGACGACTTCGATACTTTCGAGAAAATGCTTATAAGTCGTGCGTGGAACACGCTAGAAAGTTCAGTCTTGATCAGATCGAAAAGAGAACAATTTTCTCTATTAATTGATTAAATTGGAAGTAAAAACAAAATGAAAAATATTTTCAGAATATCGTTCACAAAATTGATTACAAAATGTTCAATAAAAATTTGTTCTATCGGTCAATTACTTGACAAGCAGAATTTGAGATGTATTTGTTGCTCAACCATTGCTCCTTTGATTAGTGAAAACTGCCAGTCTTTATTTTGCTCCTATCAAAAGTTATTGGCAATCAAATAGTGTCCGGTAATTTTTGGACCACCCTGAGTGATCGTACAAATCTTTAACACATTCGAGACATATGAATGTCTAAGTTATAAACGATTTAAATTTTCTTGAATTACCAACTTTTTGGCAGTAAATATATTTCTCGCAATCTTCTATACTGTGTTCATCTTTCTTTCTTTCTCTTATTTATAGAAACTTGCATTGCATCTGTAATAGGCACATTTGGAAGATATGAAATAGCTCAATAAACAATGCTGCAGAAGGTAGCTGCAAGCAACTCTTTCAGAATCTTATCGCAAGTGGATTGAAGAGCATTCAACGATCGACTATGATTTATTGACTTATTTTAGCAAATGAATTAATTCCAAGGAACTAGCTAGCCAACAATGGTGTTAGTCAGCGTTAGAGAACTAAACCAATGCAATGTATGACGAAGGAAAAGCGTGGTTTTTCGAAAATTAAATACAAGAATCTTTTGTGTCATTCGAGTTTATCTTGAGTAGGAACATGAAAAACAACCATCATCCAGCAGATAATCATTGTTAGGTCGAGATTGCCTTCGAGTTTATTCGTAAGTGCATAACATTCGTCTGCCAGTTTGAGACATGTGTTCCGCGTATATTCTATCGAGCCAAATTGATGCAGCAAATCGATGGCCTGCCGTTTAAGATCCATATCGTTTGTACGCTTTTTGAGAATGTCACTGAGTCGAGTATCGTTTGGATGAGTGTTCAAAGCGTGAATGATCGGAAATGAGAATTTCCCTTCACTCAAATCATCACAGTAAGATTTATCTCGAGTATATTCATCCGAAATCAAGTTGCAATAATCATCACGAATTTGACAGAGTAACGTGAGAGTCTGCCACAAATCATCAATCAACTTGTTTTTTTCGTCATCAAACTTCATCGGTGAAAAGAGTCTTAAGAGTTCCACAATCAATTGAAAAAGTCCACCACATTTTTTGATTATCATTTGACGATACTCCTCTTCTGATGGACAAAAATAATTGTCACGCCACCAAATATCACATCCTTGACCTTTGTGCATTTCAACGAGGCGGTCTAAATTGATAAATATGAGGGATCGATTGAGTAGAAGTTAATGTAACTGACAGCTCAAATTAGTACTGGTGCTAAACTAATATAAATTAAACCTTTTTATGATAAGATCTAGTCAAATGATGAGTTGATTACTTCTCATATGAGTACTTCATCTCATCAATTCATTTTATTAATAAAAAGCTCAATGAAGACTTAGTTGATGAGGTTTTCGTTAATATTTAAATATTACTGCTATTCTTTTAAACAATTTCGTAGACTTCTTTACAAAACTACATAGTCTTTATATTTTCGGTTTGAATCCTGGAAGATATAAAAAATCTAATACTAGTGCTCCAGGAATAAGATTCTTCTCATAATTCGACAGATAAGATTGTTGATTGTGTAATAGTCAGATTTAAACTTTATACTAAACGCTTTCGCGCTCTATTCTTTACAAGCTTGCACTAAAGCTTTTAAACCAATAATTATTGAGAAGGAATATAAGTTTAAAAAATGGTAGAATGTATTAATGTGAGGTGCAGGAAGTGCAGAACTTGAGCATTTTTTATTTTCCAACGATTTATATATTGTTCGATTTCAGAGATGAAAAGGTGAAACAAAATGTTCTTTTTTTTACGAAACGACAGCCTATGGAGTTTACTATAAAATATGTTTTAAAGGTTTTCGAATTCTATACGTCATTTAGCTTTTGTAATCTACCTATAAATGGCTATTATATTAGCCATTGGAGGTAAAAAGTTATTTGAATTTATATCTTCTTAAAATACTACATAAGTTCATAAGATACAATAGCTTGTAATCAGTTTTATATGGTGATTAAGAAAGAATTAATTTGAGAATTATTAGAATTGAATAAAAACAAAGTTACTCAATGTCATATAAAACGACATCATTTTCTTATATAATAATATTATCGTAGTATTGTAATTTTTTTCCAGGAGAAGTAAGAGAAAATCTTTTAAAACTATATTTTCTTAAATAGTTTTGTAAGCTGTATTCAACTACATATAAATCATCGAAAAAGAAGAACTGCTCAAGTTTTGCATTTCCTACAACTTACTTTTTCAAATAATATTTTATCGAAGATTATTATATGACTTCGAATCAATGATCATCCATGCTTGATATACGACTCTCAACTGTTAATAGGTTTGGGCTGAAAACTTTACTTCTTCACTTAGCAATCTAATTCCATGGAGGTCTAGGCTCATATCATATGAGCATAAAATCCCAAAATAATACGCATTGTTTATAAAATTTTTAAATAATTCTTTCGACCAAAATGACGAAAAATAACTTTGAAAAATTAAAGATAAATGTTTTGGTTTTGAAACTTCAATACTTCTTACAAACGATATCTTTTATTGAAAAAATGGATTCATATGTTATACGAGTAATTTCTCTATCAATGAGGATAAAAATGAAAAGTCTTACCAATTATAATACGTCCTACATGTGGATCATCGAGTGTGAAAGCTTTTTGTATAGCGAGAAAGCAAATTAATTCGGCCGTATTGATTGTTAAGGGAACACCGTATACCATGTGAGCGGTTGGTGCACCTCGTCTCATTACAGAATTATCTTCAATGTCATCAATTAGCAAACTTGCATTTTGAAGTCGGTCAATAACTTCGTCAATTATGATCAATTTCTCTTTAGGTGTTTTGAACCAATAGTTGAATGCATTCATCAATTTTGATCGAACTTTTTTGCTGGGCAAAGATTTCAAGTATTGAAATGGTTGCAAAATCTCGGTCTGGAGAAAAATATATATATTTAGTTATTGTTGCAGAAAATTCTTCAAACCATGTGTTTAAAATTCGAGTTATTATTGGAAGTCGTTCCATCTGAAACAATAAAATAGTACAAGATGGATAAAAATTCATTTTTATTATTAACACAAGTCATTTGCAGTCAATGTCTGTCAATCCTACTAACTAATAAATCTTTATCTTAAAACATTACATGAATATTCCGATATTTTTTTGAAGAAAACTTTATATAGAAATGTTTCTCGAGATGAAACTATTTTAGACACGATTTGCAGCATATTCATAGCAAGTGTGAGAGTTTGCGTCTGAAATAAAGTGTAACAAATGTTTTGAACAAGAATTATTTTAAATATTGAACACACAAGGTATTTTCGACAGCTATCAGAGACATCTTTTCGTTCAGATTATGTTTCGCATTCTTAGGCGAGGGTGCTATTAACTATCTTCTATAATACATGCCTCAAAATGTAACTTACGACTTCTATTAAGAACTATAAGTTCGATATTCTGAAATTAGAACCTATATTAAATGTGACACCTAATATCTAATTTATTTGTTTCGTTCTTTCTTTTCTTATTGGAGTAGAAGAAGATTTTTTTGATTTTGAATAATGAAGATGTTTAAATACGATGACAAATCATTGATTATTTTTATCCTTCGTTTTTTTCAAAGAAATTTCTCGATTTAGAAGTTAAACATAGACTGACTTTTACTTAAATATCGCTCTCCTTTATCAACTAATTATAATATTTTTGTGGATATTTTAACCTTGACAAAGATCCTGTTGTGAGAAGACAGTTGCAGCTTTGCTTCCAATTGAATCTATCTAATAAATTTGAAGTGATTGTATTTTACAAATGAAAATGATTTTTTTGTTTACCTTCTGCTCATTTGTATAATCAGTAATACTTCCTTGCATCTTTTCTTCGTGTGCTAATAACGTGATGCATCTCGTTTTTTTCACTTCTTCTTTATGTGCTCCAAAGTATCTCGGTGTTTCAAAGCTCCAGACCGCGTGGCCCATAATCATAGTAGCCAAACCGTCCATATATTGTTGTACTTGCGCATCAATTTTAGTATTCCATGTGCGTAACTCACCTCGAACACGTTCAAAGTCAACGTAACGATCAATAACCATCTGGCCAGCTCGATCCATAGCTTGTTGAATGGTCAACGATGGATCAGCATTCAAGAGTACTGAGACGATGTTATGATGGGAGCCTCGTGATTGTTCAATGTTGAACGAATAAATGTCCTAATGAAAAGAAGAGATTATTAACTGTTCGCTCATTAATCCTAGCCATCGATCTGATACGGAAACATAGTAGAGCGTGTCCTTTGGAAACAATTTTAGGAATATTTTATCTTGATAGAAAATTTGGTGAAAATTACAAGTTTTTATATCTCAGCTTCTCTCGTTCAAATCTAACAAGAAAAGAAAATGCACTTTTTCATACATAAACAGTGTTGTTGTGATTCAAATAGCTTTTGTCGATGTTGTAAGAGTTGCAAAAATGATGAATTTTTTCACAATAGAATCGTAGACAATGTACAAGCATATGCTATGAAGGAGCCGACTTCATATTCCAAATAAAAATAGTACACTTATGTTTCAATCTAATTGTGTCTCTCTAATTGATCACTATTTATCTTCTTCTTCTTTGGTGAGATGTAAATGAAAGTTTTTTTGTTAACAAAACTGTCACAAAAACAATATAAGAGACATGACTACAAAATTGATTAAAAATATGTATGATTTTGATAGAAAGATTGATGTTTTTGCAGAATTTTATTGTCAAAGTTAAACAGAATATTAAATACTTGTTGCTGCAAATAGCTGCAAAACAACTGTATATTGAGAAGAAAAGAAGTATACTCGACAAATGAAGAAAATCGGTTCTACTAAAAGTGGTCGTGAACAAGAAAATTATCAATCAGAGAGATAAGTAGGTAGAAACACTAGTATAGTATTGTTATTTATGAGAGATACTCAGCTTTTTCATACAAAATCTTGCATATTGTCTACGATCCTGTTGTGAAACGATTCATCATTTTTTATAACTGTGACAAGAATGATAAAAACGATGTGAATCACAGCTACGCTATGTTTATCTATGAAAACGTGTGTTTTTCTTTTTCACAAACCTGAACAAAAGAAACTGAAATATTAAAATCTATAATATTTATCAAAATCTCTATTAAGAACTTTTAAAAATTTTTTTTGAATAAGTACATTCAATTGTGTTTCTTTGTTGAATATTTCACAAAAAACATTTTTCAAACCATTTTTTTATGCTTTAAATTTCTTTATTAAATATTCAAATGTTAAATAACTCCCATTCGTCAACAGTATGAAATGTTTTCCGGATTTCAATTACACCAAAACTTTTCAATGCTAAATGTTGCAATAAAAAGATGATGTCAGCTTGATCACAAGACTGACTCGATATGATATACGGCCTTCAGAAATGAAAAGCTGAGTTAGTTCCATTTTTTAGAATTTCGATAATATTTTCGAACATTTTATCGCATGTAAAAGGCTTTGAAAACGACATTGAAAATAGTTTCAAACTTCATGGTAAGCCTAAATTTTCTACACTTCATTTCTTGAAAAATAAACTAGACTAGCATTGATATGCTATTTATGGTGTGGATCTCAGCTTCTCAATAATCTAGTGGCTCGATATTCTTGATTATTTAGACACCTCTTAGTATTGTGGAATCGTCGTGTGCAAAAATAAATTTCTTTGAGTATATTTACTTACATTGGTCCAAATGGAGGCATCGATCATATAATCATTAAGACAATTGAACGTCTTGTCTGCCCAGCACTCATCAAGTAAGTCGAGCTCGAGACTGTATTCAATTAAGGGAAACACTACCCGCGCATGGCCAGTATTTCGACGAAGCTCAATAAATGTTTCTAAATCGGGAATAGTTTCAGAATTCTTTTCATCAGAGATTTGAAGAAAAGTTGTTTCACTGGCAGCTCGGTAGGCAGTGATAACACGCTCTTTACAACCACTTGTAATATTGACAAGAATTCGCTGCCACCATTCATGAAGTGCGGAAGCGAACGGCGTTAGTGGTTTGAACAGACCGGATGGTTGCAAACATTCGCTCACGTTTTTATATAAATGTCGTTTGAATTGATCATCACCTTCCGTGATAGTAACACTGTCTGTAACGTCATCGACCAAGAAAAGTAAGGTCCAAATGTCACACATATCGCGCAATCTAGCTCGACTACAGCGTGGAATGGAAAGTGCCGACAAAAGACTGTACTTGCTTGTCGATTCGTCATGCGGAATACCATGAGAGCGGAGCCAAGCATCCGTCTCAGCTGATACCGATTCGTACTCTCGATTACATTCAAGTTTGAATGGACAAGTAGTGATTAAATCAGGTAAAACAATAGTGATTGTGTTCATTTTATTCGTTGAAACTAGAATTTATAGATCATAATAAATGAGTATGCTATTCGATATTTGATTATATGGCAAAATAGTAATCAATCTAGGGAAAGGCAAGCCCCAGTGAATATTATCAGTTCCAATTAATTAGTTACAACAGGATAGTGAAAGTAACTATTCAGATGTATACGCTTTTTCGATCATATTTAACAGTTGATAAGCATATTTACTTTTCCCATGCATATTTCGTTCCTACAGTTCGCTTCAAAACTTCAACTTGATCTCATATACCGGATGTCCCAAAATCTTTCCATACTTTCTATTTTATGCATGTTTCGCTATCGGTACATGATGAAAAAGCTTGATATTTCTATTAAAAGATGCGCCGTAAAAAGCTTTACAAAAAATGTCGAAAACAAACTTCCACTAACACATTCTGTTAATGTTTTCTATACAATACTCACTAAAAATATAAGGACAAGGTATTTTTGATTTCTTTTTTACTATATTACACAATTATTTCAAATCCGAATGATGATTTAAATAAACAATCAAAAGCTCTATGCTGAACACGATAAATCATATTTTTTGTAGATGAATAAAGAGCTAAAAATTCTTAAAAAACAAAAGTCGACAATTTTCAAGTCTTAGAATTATTGATCGACGTCATTTTTATAAAGTGCCAAATTCTGAGCAAAATGAAGAGTTCCCGCATTTTCTACAGCCTTTACTAGAAAACTTTATAGCATTACAAAAAATGAAAAATTTCACTGTTTCGTTGTTCTTTTAAAAATTTGCACGAGGAGATCGTAGAAAACGCGGCGTCCCTTCATTAGCTCAGAATTTTTGGTTCTATTAGATGGCACTTTTAAAAAATGGCTCTGACAAATGCTTTTGGGACTTGAAAACTGTTGATTTTTGTTTTTTAAGAATTTTTAGCTCTTAATTTATCTATAAAAATATGATATATCGTATTCATGATTGAGTTCTTGATTGCCTATCAAAATTGCCATTCGGGTTGGAGATAAATGTATAGTATAGTAAAAAAAATCAAAAATATCTTGTCCATATACTTTTGGCCAGTGCTGTAAGCGAAATGAAACACTTTATGTATCAATGCTATTTCCCATCGTATTTTTAATAATAAAAATGTTTGAAAGATCAAGCTATATTTGAAAATAAATTTTCATTAACATAATTTGATTGTGTTTTGTTCATATTGAAATTTAGTTTGTTTCAACAAATAGACAGAGATAAATAAATATACAAACAAAAGACTGATAGTTTCTGAAACGTCGTTGTTCGCTTTTTTAGATAGACATATTCAAATTCGTTCTCGACATAATTCAACAGAGAAAGTTATAAATACAGAAAAATTTTTTAAATCAGCAAAACTGGCGAAAACCGGTCGGACTAACTAGTTCAACCGATCCAATCCTACCGGATCGGTTATAACTCTGTCTTAGAGGAGATGTATAGGCTTTTATTTATTGTTTTCAGTCAATGATCGGCTTTATCTTATTTATCATATGTTTCCGAATTCGAATATTTTATATATATATATATATCTAAAAAAAAGGTTTCCATTTATAGACTTCTTTAATTATTTATGTCAAGTGTCGAAGAGAGTATTTTAAGGATGGATACATAAGCGCTTCTTCTTGTCTACCTAGACGTTTCATTGCAATTTACAGGTATAGAATATATATAAGTACAACTACTTTCATTTTGCAAAAACTACAGATATTTCGAGGAGTCATCCCATTCCGCGATGTTGAATATTCCAGAATCAGTTCCGCCCTCGGAATCAATTACAGTAATTTTGGATTCCCGACAATTCAATAGAGTCTCAATTTCGAAAAATTCTTAGATTAACTCGATGCGCGATGAAATTCAAGGATATTCCTAGGAGTTCAGTCGAATTCCGAAATTACAATGTCGTTCATTAATTTCTATATATCATCACTGTTTATTGAATTCAATACCGCTACACAATTCCGGGAATTACTCACTGATTTCAGATATTTATTTTTAACTGCATAGAGCAAACTGAGGATGAGAATGAGGCAAAATCCCTGAACCGGGCGAAACGGATTCTGCAATGTTTAACGTCAGAGGATAGGATGTATTCTCGGTACTTATACTTTTTCTGAAATTTAATGTTCAATATCTGCTAATTTCAATCGGTTTATGGGGCACTACGTCTTGGAGAAGTAACTGAATTTGAAAAGTGCTTCTCGAAGTTTTTCATCGCTTGGAAAAGCAGTTAAAAGTTGAAGGTCTTGTTTAAGAGCCGATTTACTTACTCTATTCGATTCGTTCTACGTATTAATAGCCTGAAATATTTGCAAAATTATGAAGAGGTGGTTTGTATAAGCAACAGAGGATAGAAAAAAATGGATAAAAAAGCAACTTATGTGTTTAGTATTCGTACTTTTTTTTTGTTCGTTTCTATATGTATTATTTTGCTGATCTACTGAATGGCTCTTACAAAATACGCATATACCTCACCTTGAAAGTTTATTTTTTCTATATGAATATCATACTTTCTCAAGCATTCTCTTTTTTTGTGCTGAACCACGTTACGATTTATCGTTGATCTCTGCCTATTAGTTATTATTGCATGTTCGTCCTATGCTAACTTGTATAATTGCACTGAAGCATTTAGAGTATGTATATTTATTTCACTGATGCGCACAATACACACCATATAATATCGAAGCGTATATATATGAATCATTGATAATGATAAAAGCGGCGGGATGCTATAGAGAGTATGCAGGAGACAAATGCAACAATGTTGAAAAAGGTGTGAAAGAGGAGAGCACGTTGAAATTTTATGTTCACATATGATTCCGCTACGTAACACTTGTTAGATCTACCTTGAATCGCAATTGTATTTCTTCATTGCTCATTTCTTCTCTGTCATAAAGTTATCAACTAATCAGACTTTAGGAAGTTATTTTCCCCACTATTATTAGGACAAAACAATGTTGCTCGAGTCATTCTAAAAATTCTCCAGTGTGCTCATTCTTGTGACTTGAGCAATTGCCAGATTTTATTATTATGATATTAGTTGAAGTATGATCAAATAGTATAGAAAAATGGAGCATTCTTTTCTCTATTAGACTATATAAAAAGAAAGTTTCTCAAAACTCAATATACAGTATTCAAGTGTCACTCTCACTACTTTTGAACTGTCCTAAGTAGATTTATCCAAACATCGAATGGGTAAGTTTCATTATATAAAACAACTAATATTAATTTTTCTATGATGGATTAATTCAAACTTCAAAATCAGACGATAAGTTTACTCTTATTAAATAAAATAAAACTGTTTACATTTCCCCTACAGGTTCATTCAAATACCGAAGTTATAGAGTGAGTCTGCTCTTATAAAATGGTCTAAATCTATTTATTCTTCCATTATAGATTGGTTTCAATCTGAAAATCATCAATGAGTTTGAATTTAAACTAAATTAGTGGATGGTTGAATGATTAAAAAACAGGTTTTGTGCAAATTATTATGTATGAAACATTTTATTTCAATCTATCATAAAGGTTTAACAGAAAAGCGTCTCTCCAGAACCTTTTGATTGGATTCGTGAAATGATTTAGTACCAAACCCTTGGTACTAAATTTTTTTTCTACAAAACCAATTATTTCTATAAGATGCATAAGTCATTAAAATAATATTCTGATTTCGTCTGGATGAATTCTAACTATGCCCGTAACATATACATTAACTCTGTGCAGTCTCTTATATACAGAGTGAGTACACTCTTTGAAAATGTCAATATTTATATTAGTTTTCAATGATAAGTAAATGGTCTCGTTAAATGATTGTTGAAGGATATAAAATAATGATTTATAACTAAAAGATAAAATATTTTGATTGTATGACAATACTTTCAAGATCTTTCTCTATATTTTTTAGTTGATATTTAGAAATTTTTATGAAACAACCAATTTTATTTTATTTTGTTTTGTTTTTTATTCTTAATTAATACCAATGATTGGATTAAAATATAACAAACATGCAAAATAGTTTTTTTTTTTATTCAACACTGAAGAGAAAAATGTAATTCTAATCGCTCATTTATCAAGCTAAAATAGCATTCTAAGTAAAATAGTTCAAGATAAAAAATATTATATTAATAAGAAGTTTCTTGATCGATAATCGAACCAGGAAATTTTCTAATTGTCCATTTTCGCCATTCATCATAAATAAAAACAAGCAAAGTAAATGGTAATGGTAAAAACCACCAATGTAATCTGAAAGAAAAAAATTTAATCAAATATAATAATTCATTAAAATAAACTTACTTCAATGGATACATCATTAGACCACGATTAATATATGGTGTATAAGAAATAATAAGAGCAAGCATAGTTTCAAATATAATACTTAGATTAAGAACTTGATTTCTTCAAAACAAAAAATCAAATAGAATTCATATATTTAATAAATAAAAATGACATACGACATTCCTTGTTGAAAAAGAGAATTTCGTCGAGATTTACAACATAATAAAACAGTCCATTGAACAATAACTACAGTTACAAAGAAAGCCGTATGACAAGTATCTTCCAATGCTTTTCGTTGTTCATAAGTCTAAATAAAATAAAAGAATTACTTATTTAATTATATGTAAATATAAAAATTTAACCCATTCTTGTCCATAAGAATCTTCTAGATCATTAATTAATCTTGAATCCCATGATTTTCTTAATCCTAATAATCTCGATGGAAGAAAACCATTTTCAGCCATAACAATACTATAAACAAAAAATCCTCCACCAGCTTGAATCATACCCAATTGACCATAACTCATCGAAATTAGTCTACGAAAAACAAAAAAAAATCAATACGAAATAATTAATTAGAAAACAATACCGATCTGTTGCAAGATGTTCTCGTTTAGCATCTCTTGGTGGTCGTTGCATTATATCTGATTCTGCTTTTTCATATGCTAATGATATAGCTGGTAACATATCTGTACCTAAATCAATACATAATATTGCAATTGTACCTAAAAAAAAAAAGAAGTTTTCAAAATTTTAATTAAATTTAAAAGAAAAAAAATTTACCAAGTGGTAAAGGTATTTGAAAAATCATATAAAAAAGAAAAGGTGCTAATTCAGGAATTTTTGATGATAATGTATAACAAATAGATTTTTTTAAATTATCAAATATAATTCTTCCTTGTTCAATTCCAGTTATAATTGATGCAAAATTATCATCAAGTAAAATCATATCCGATGCTTGTTTACTAACATCTGATCCTGTTATACCCATAGCAATACCAATATCAGCTTTTTTTAATGCTGGAGAATCATTAACACCATCACCGGTAACAGCAACAATTTCACCTAATCTTTGACAACTTTCAACAATAATTAATTTTTGTTGTGGACTTGTTCGTGCAAAAACAATTTCTTTATGATATTTAATAATATCATCTAATTGTTCTTTACTCATTGTTTTTAAAAAATTTCCATGAAGAACACATGATCGACTATTTTTACTATAAACATCTTCTATAAGTTCTTCTGTTGGTTTATGATCTGTTAAAATTCCAGTTGCACGTGCAATAGCAGCAGCTGTTAATGGATGATCTCCTGTAACCATAAATAAACGTATACCAGCTGTACGACATTTTTTAACAGCTTCTGCAACATTAACACGTGGTGGATCAATTAATGAAATTAAACCTAAAAATCTAAGACCATTTGTTGGAAAATTATAATTTTCAAAATATGGATTAACATGAAAATTAATTGTATCACAATCAAATGGAAAACCAGGTGGATATTGATCTAATGGTAAACGATAATCAGCAAATGCAATAACACGTTCACCAAAATTACATAATTCTGTAAATGCTTTTTCATATTGTTTTTTCCAAAAATCATTAAATTCAATTTCACAACCATCAATAAATATAGTTGAACAATTTTTAAGAATTTTTTCTGGTGCACCTTTCATTACAAGTAAATATCTATCATCATGATCATCTGTTGTATGTATTGAAAATTGATAACGATTTGATGATGAAAATTGTACTTCACAAATTTTTGGATTATTTAAACGATAATTTTCTACACCATTCATCTAAATATTTTTTTATTTAAAGTTTTTAGAAATAAAAATTTAATTTAATAACATACAACAGCTTCCATACATTTAAGTATTGCTGTTTCACTTGCATCACCATCACATTGTCGAAGAAAAATTGGTTTGGATAAATTATCTAGATCATCTTTAAATGTAGCTGAATTACATAACATAGCACTTCGTGTTAATGCTTTCCAACATTGAGAAAATTTTGTATAATTTGATTCTAAATTATTCAAAAGAAAAAATTAAAAAAAAATTTATGTTTTTTTCTTTTAAATACGTGTTTGAAAAGCAACAATATCAGCATCAATAATATGATTATCAAACCAAATATGTGCAACAGTCATTTGATTTTGTGTTAATGTTCCTGTTTTATCAGCACAAATAACTGTTGTTGAACCAAGTGTTTCAATAGCTTCTAAATTTTTTACAAAACAATTTCTTCGTGCCATTCTTTGAGCAGTTAATGTTAAACAAACCTTGAAAATTTTTAATTAGAAATATTTCTTTTTTTTTAATTAAATTTACTTACAGTTACAGTCGCTAGAAGACCTTTTAAACAAAAAAAAAAAAAGAATAAACATTCAATTCAATAAATTTTTAACAATTTTAATAAATTACCTTCAGGTACTTGAGCAACAATAATACTAATAAGAAAAACAACGGCTTCAACATATGTATAACCAAGAAAAAGTGAACCTATACAAAACATAACACCAACAACAACAGCAATTATTGTTATTATACGAATAAAATAATCTATTTCAAGTGCTAATGGAGTATTACCACGTTGAACACCTAGTAAAATTTATTTTATATTAAAAATAATATTCTTTTCTTTAATAAAAAAAAAACAAACAAACCAGCTGTTAAATTAGCAATTCGTCCAATAAATGTTTTATCACCTGTACGAATAACAACTCCAATACATGAACCTATATTTTAATTTAATTATAAAATAAAATTAAAAATAAATAAAATAACCTTCAACAGCAAATGTACCAAAATAAGCTAAATTTCTTGTTTCTAATGGATCTTCATTTGTATATTCAATTCCACGAGATTGTGGCTCAGATTCACCTGTTAATGATGAATTATCTACTTTAAGACCATGTGCACGAATTATACGAATATCAGCTGGAATACGATCACCACGACGAATTTCAACAATATCTAATAGAATTTTATTTCATTATTTTTTATTAAATATAATTAAAACAAACCTCCAACAACAATTTTTTCTGGATTTATATTTCGAGATCTTCCATGTCGTACAACACATGCTTGCTAAAAAAAAATAAAAACAAAAATTTATTTGTATTATTTTATTTAAAATAATACCTGCCTGTGGGACCAAATATTTAAATGATTCCATTATTTTTGAACTTTTAGCTTGTTGATGATAAGAAAAAAATCCAGTTATTATAATAACACTAGCTAATGCTATTCCTAAATACATCTATTAAAATTAAATACATAAAATTTTTTTGTTGTTAAAGATAAATTACATACATTATCATATTGGGGATCTTCTAATGTATATAATTCAAGAAAATGTGCAATAAAACAAAGGAAAGCACCCATCCATAATAACATTGCAAAACCACCAAACATATTTTTTGCTAATCGAACTATTTCAGGAGTTGTACGAGCTGGTGTTAAATCATTTGGACCATCTCGTTCAAGAAGAACAGCTGCTCGATCTTCTGAAAGACCCTTTAAAATAAAACAAAACAAAAAATTATTAAAATAAAATAAAAATTTGAATAACCATAGCAGGATTTGTTCCATATCGTCGATAAATTTCACCTATTGGAACTTTATGTTCATCCTTAAAAAAAAATAATAATAATAATAAAATAAAAATAATTATATTTAAAACGAACTATATCAATTTCATGTTTTAGTGCTTCTAAATTAGTTCGTGCTGCTGGTTTTCTATCGCGAAACTAAAAATATTTAAATAAATATTTAATTTAAAAAAAACAAAAAAAATAATACAATGTTTATACCATAATTTCAACTTATAATACGTGACTAGATGTAATGTATGTATTCCTCATTACAAGTAGAATCAAACTCGATGAAGCATAGCTGTTAACCGAACGAAAAAAAAAAAAAGAAAGGAATATATTTACTATTTTATGCCTATTGCAATCAATATTTTACCTGTATAACCAGCTGCACACTTTTTTTTCTTATCTCTCTTAAGGCTAAATCGAACGACTAATATTCTTCTTTTTTTTTTTTTTCTTCACATATAAAAGTCATTTTGACAAATACAATTTTTTATTTTATATTGATTCTTTTCGTATATATGTGATATTTATTTTAGATTGATTTATTATCTATAAATATGTTTGATCAAATATTGATTTTTAGAATTTAATATCTTTTAGAAGGTTCTATTAGATCTATGAAGTTATTAAATAATAAAATAAAATATTTTTCTTTTTTGTTTTAATTAATTGATTCTTCTTTTTTTGGATTAAGTTCTTGAATAAATGTTAATCATGCATTTTTATTCAGATAGTATACGTACAAAATATCATTTGCAATTGTTTTTTTTTTTTATTTTTTCTATCTAAAAGAAAAGAAAAAAAAAGAATACAAAATGGATCACTGACAAAAAACAAAACGAGCGATATTTACCAGTTTATTATTCTTCTTCTTAAGTTCGCTTAAAACAAAATGGTTTTTTTTTACAATGTATATATGAGAAATATATTTATTCACAAATAATAATTTTAATTCTTAACTTCCTCTTATATAATTATTTATTTCTTTAAAAATACTCATGCTTTATATACTTTAGAAAGAATAAATAATATAGAACATTTACTTAACATGATTGAATTTATTAATAATTAATTTAGTCAAAAAAAAATTTGCTATTGATTAGGATTTTTTTATGAACATATTTAAGCAAAAAATATAATAAAATCAATCGTATGCAATGTCGAGGTTTTTTTTTGTTAATCTGTGTACATTATTTGAATAGTAATTAGTATCATATTGTGTAATACTCTTTTGAATATTTCAAATGCAACAAATAATATCGAGAATAAATCATCAACTTTCTATGAATATTATTTATCGTGTTTTCTGTTTAACTAAACAAAAACAATATTGATATAATACCTAATTGATCACTGTTAAATCATTTTTTTTTATCTATTAATGCGTGTCATATTCAATCATAGTAATGTTGAATAAGATTCCATTAGTATTGCATTGTATCATATGGGAATTATGGTAAATCCTATTTTGTTTGAAGAAAAACATCATCTTATTCAAACGGCAAAATAGTATTTTAACTTATGATAATGCATTGTAATGGATAAATTTCCGATAAATTAGTTTCACTTTTATTAAAATATAAAAATGATGCTTAAAGCATAATCACATCATTTGTGTTACGTAGAATCTAACAAATTTCTCAAAATTATTTATTTAAAGTTTAAAATTTTCCGTTAACTTAAGAAAATTTCTTAAGATTAATCTTAATATTTTATCTATTTTTGTTAGATTAAATACATTTGGCAAATATTATTTATATCTTTTTTCAGATAGTTATTTTAGGATCATTTATTGAATGATAATTATAATTTGTTTATTGCTTTTTCTTTTTCTTTCTATTATTATACTTTTTGATATGTATATTAAAAGTATATAAAACATACATACTTTTAAATAAATAAAATTTACTGCAGATATAAAGCAACAGGTGGCACATATGCTTAGGTCTGTCCAAAAGTTCCCAGATTGTTAAAAATAATATAAAGACAAAGAGACAGAGAAAGTTTTATTTTATTAAATATTTAAAATAGTCGTCCTTATCGATAACATGTATAAGAATAGTACCATTTGATTTAAAGAATATACAAAATAAATTTTTTGGTTCAAATTTACTTCGACGAAGAATAGTTGTTGATGATTCACTTTCACTAATCCAGCTTGCATTTCTTGACTGGTGACCAATCTACCCAAAGTAGAACCACATCTCATCATCTTTATAGTATCACATAGCCGTCAGTGACCATTACGAAATTTGGTCAAATTCTCACTACAAAGTTTAACACTTTCTTGCTTTTGTTCATCAATTAGTTGATGGAATACCCAACGTGATGTAATTTTTTTGTCTTAAGACAATCGTGAATAATTCGTGCTATCGTACCATGAAAGAGAGAGAGAGGGGGATGTCTCAACGATAATATCATTATAAGTTGAATATGGATCAGTGTTGATAATCTCTTGTACTAGTTCAATATTTTTATTTGTAAGATAGCGCTTGAAATTCTCTACAAAATTATATATGATTAGATCTCAAAATTGTTTTAGATATATTTGAAAAAGGATGAAAATGACGACACACAAAAAGCTGTAAAAAGTAACGGGTTTGGCATAATGAATGCCCGTGCTTTGCATTCCATTTTTTATCACTATTAATTCGCTCTATTAGAAAAGCAAAATATGCAGCATGAAATGCTCTACGATTTACAAAGAACAAATTACAAAAGATGAAATAAGAAAAAAAATGAATTGATATTCTACCAAAAATGACATTATCTCCTCAGGATCGAAATTTGACTGCTTAAAGTTTTGTCCATTTTGAAAACAAAAGTGCGACTATAAAATGAGCAGTCTTATACAATTTATAAAGCTTTTCATGCTACATCTTTTAATATATTTTGTTTTTCTAGTATGGCTCGGTAAGTGATAATACAGTTTCGAGGTCTAATCATATACAGTTTTGTAGATGATTTCAAGCGCTATATTTTGATTGAAAAAACGATGCTTTAATCTAAAGGATAATAGAGGGAAACTTTTGAAAATATGAAGAATCTCTTTCGTTATGGGTCACTCGTTAATACAGATGATTTAATGAATTATTTCTTCAACAATATAATAGTATTCCTGTGATCATAATTTACTAAGACGTTTGAAGATAGAGAGTACACTAACCTTTACCGTCGGAGTGATGCGAATTCGTGTCTTAAGTTTTTGAAATCTGATTAACCTTAAAAAATACGGTCTATTGGTTACTTAATGATATGAATTGGATGGAGACTTGCGTTTAGGATATTTGTGCGTTACGATTGTCTATACATTCTATAATTATTGGTTTTTCGTAATTCTTCGAGTTCTCGATTGTTTTTATAGAATAAAAAGGATGAGAGGGACATTTTCGATCTTTATCATTTTCAGAACTCGTCATTATTTATTTTAAAAGATCAAGTTTCAACATAAAAAAATGCTTAATTCACTGAGCTCTTTAGCTTTGTTAATATAGCTAGAGTCTTGAATCAATAAAGTTTACAGTGTTGATTTTCCTATCAATCGTTCCCCGTCCTTTTTTTTATATAAAAATAATTTCAGACTTGAACGGTTAATGAAGATAAATTCAAAGTAAACTGTTTTTATGTCTTTATCTATAAGCAACTCCTTTTCTAGATATTAAATAATTTAATTGAAGTTTTTTAAAATCTATTCTTGATCAATGGAGACTAATTTGTTTTAAACAACTCCTCCTGGAAAAAATTACTTCGAGTTTTGTGACATTTTGAAGGTCGAAGCCACTTTCGTCAGACTGTTTATTGATGGTGAATGAAAACCAGAACATTTTACACACACTTTATATGCATATTTATTCTTCTAGTGCTTTCTCTTTCTCATTCTTTCTTGTTTTCTTTTCTTTTCTATCATTGATAGGGGACGGCAAAACGGTGATAACTGGCAGAAGCGACTTATTATGGTTATTTTCTGCTGACTTACTATCAATAATAGAGAGGAAAAGAAAACAAGAAAGAGTGAGAGAGAAAAAGCACTAGAAAAATAAATACATGTATAAAAAGTGGGTGTAAAATGTCCTAGTTTTCATTTATCATCAATAAATAGTCTGAAGAAGGTGCCTTCGATCTTCGAAATGGCACAAAAATCGAAATAATTTGTTTCAGGAAGAGTTGTTTAAAACAAATTCAATAAAAATACCTTTCCTTAATAAATCATATTTAACAACCTCTACGAAGAGACAAGTACAACAATTCCTCGAAAATTAGAATAATTATATAAAAAAAAATGAGTATTGAACAACATATTTTATTCTTGAACAACTGCAAGAGAATTAATCTTATTTCATAAGGAATGCATTTAAAGAATGTCACAATGATAAACAAAAAATCAACGACTTCTTAATGGTACAATGATTGAAATACGAAATAATATCCTTGAATCAATGTACAGGAATCTGAGATTACATATTGTAGATATCATTACATAGGAGAAGATATTACAAATATATAGGATGAAATATAATCAGGAAAAAAATCTTGAACAAAATTTTGCTTAGATAAACAACAATGACAAGAATATTAGAGATAAAATTATCAAAAATCATAAGAAGAAGATAAATGAATTAATTCAGACAACAGCTTAACATAGAATCAGAAAGAACGAATGATACATCAAATATAGTTAACATGTCAGATATACAGTTGACCAAAACTCAGAAACAAGTATTAGAAAGAGGTTCAAAATTTGTAATCATGTCGAAATCAATCGATGTCATAGAAACCATCACAAACACCGAAAATTTTATGAGTTCTTCTCCAAAACATATAAGACAAGCTGCCATTTCCGAGATTTCCATCTTTATTTTAAAATTAAGAAAAAGAAAACAAGAGAACTTAATCAAAGATGAAAGGCAAGCATTACAAGAATTGAAAAGAATGAAAAGTATTATCGTAGTTTCAGCAGATAAGGGTGGAAAAACAGTTATTACGAATCGCAATGATTATATCCAGAAAATAGTAGAGAAGCTGAATGTCTCTAATACGTATAAAAAAGTAGTCAAAGATCCGACCAAAAATATAAAAAAGAAAATCGCCGAGTTAACTAATAAATTATTTCAAACGAATAAAATAATTCAGACAACAAAATATGAATTGATCTCAATTGATGATTTATCAACAGTACGATGACAACCTACAATTCATAAACAAAGTAGTTCGATGCGTATTATCACTTGTGCTAGGAATATCATTACCAACATTGTATCAAATATATCAAAATTCCTAGAAGAAATAGTTGAAATAAAGACACATCCTGATGAAAGACTAGCAAGTCTTGATGTGAAAAATTTCTGTGCATCATCATTAACAAAGAAAGACCCGAGAAAACTATTATTAATAACATTAAACAAAAGCTTCTTCACCTTCAATGGAAAATTCTATGGACAAAAACAAGAGCTTCCTACTGGAAATCCTCTATCCCCAATACTTGCAGATATTTACATGAATGAGTGTATGCAAACACATATGAGGGAAATCAACTTACCGTCCAAATTGTGAAGATATTTTGATGATATGATATTGATCACCAAAACGAATAAGAATGACATTGAAAAATATTTACAACAATTAAATTCTATAGAAAGTAAAATCAGATTTACTTGTGAATATGAAAGATCCGAAAAAATCAATTTCTTTGATATTTACCTTATCGAGAAGAGACAATAAAAATATAAGCATTCGATGGATCAGAAAAGCAACAGCTTCAGATCGTTTACTTAATTACCATTCTTGTCATCATAAGATCATTAAGCAGAATACTATAAACAATATGACAAGTAGAATTATTCAAACCATAAACAAACACAGTAGAGCACATATTGAAAAATTCGAAATTTCCATCATTTGAAATCAAAAGACAAATTCAAAAAACAGTAAAAAAATCACCTAATACATCAAATCTAGAACAATAAAATGATAAAATTAAAATGGAATATTCGATTTATTTACCTTACGTTCCTGAAATTGAAACCTTAAGAAGAAAATTGGAGAAATACAGAATAAACATTTACTTCTCTTATAAGAATAAGATACAATCATCATGCACTCAGTTAAGCAAATCAAAATTGAGACCAAATATTTACCAACTAGAATGTAATTGTGGAGCCATATACAATGGTGAGACTAAGATTGGCTTACAGAACAGAATAAATTAATACTAGCGAAAAATTCAAGAGGACCATAAAAATTGAAATTCTGAAATAGTTCAACATTTTCATACACAAAAACTGCAATGTATGTTCGATACTAAAAAGACCTTTACTATTGGTAATGAAATTAATTGGAAGAAAAGAAGAATTAAAGAAGCAATTTATTCTAAAGCTAATAAATTCATAAATTATTATATTGAAATAGACAAACAATGGACATCTGCGTTATACCAAACATCACAGATGATTAAGAACCTCATTACTAAAAAAACAACGAAATTCGGCAACATCATAGAGGGAGTAAGACAGTAATAGTGGGTTGGAAGAAAATAACAATATTGAGGCGGTTCCACCAGCTATTATCATGTTCCCGACCCACCCTATCAATAATAGAAAAGAAAAGAAAACAGGAAAGAATGAGAAAGAGAAAACACTAGAAGAATAACTGTATGTATAAAAAATATGTGTAAAATTTTCTGATTTTCATTTAGCATCAATAAATAGTCTAACGAAAGCGGCTTCGATTTCCGAAATAATCTATTTCAGGAAAAGTTGTTAAAAAAAATTCAAGATCAATGGAGATATTATTCGAACTAATCATTGTTAAAATGTGATGCATTGAATTGATTTAATGAGTAAATATAACTCTTTAGTAATTCCAGTTTTATCATAACTGTTTTTTTTTCTTCGGGATGTGGAATACAAAAACAATTGGTGTATTCATGCGATAAAAGGAATAAAAAAACTGAATGTGTTTTATTTTCATTGAATAAAATAAGACTGAAGTATATTACGAATAAGTGGTATAAAATTCGTATTTATTTTTATGGTCACATTGATAAAAACTACTTTAATAAATTAAATAATTAAAATAATTTTATTTTTATCATATTTATTTTATAAGAAGCAAATAAATTTCGAAATAATATTAAGTACTTAATATTTGTCTTATTTCACAAGTAACGCTCGTCTAAAGACTCGCTCAGCTCTTTCTCGTAGAAATCATGTTTCTAAACTACCGTCATGCTATTCATTTGTAAAATTAAAAAACCGAAGTCAGATTCAAGTTCCTCGACCTCAACTGCCTTTGACCAAACTTCATAAAAACAAACGCTTTTTGTTAAAAATTTGTCGTTTGTTACAAAAATTGAGCTTCAAAAAATTTTTATGCAACTGACTTCAGAGTTGAATTTCTCGTCCTCGATTATCCTTCGGTCAATCCTTATAAAAAAAATTTTTTTTGTGAAAAAAGTGATTCTTTGTGTAAAAAAGTGGATCCGAAAAACTAACATCAGATTCGAGTTCCTCGACTCAGATTACCCTTTGGTTAAGCTTTATAGAAAATATTAATAGAATGTTTTTTTGACCTTGTGCGGACACACAAGCAACCAAGCAGACAATTTATGTTTGGAAGACTCTTCTCTACGAGAAAGAGAATTAAGAAATCGAATATAAGAAGAAAAATCATTGTTATTATGATTGTTTTATTGAAATTTGAAGGTAAATATCTTAGTGATGTAGGCAATATTTGATCGATTAATTTTGAATGTTTTTAGTTGTTAGTTATTGTCCTGTCCGATCACGTCCATATCGAAGAAAATTTCGTTAGCACTCGGCTTATGTTCATTGTCTTTCGTTTGATAGTTTGTTTTGTCGTTCTCATTCTAATTAGTGATTATAAAACAAAGAAAGAAAGGTCACATATAGACAAGATACGATACAAGTGGTTAAACATTTCCTTTTCTGACCAATATTGTCGAGACAATCCTATTCTCTTTCTTTTTTTTTTCTTTATCCAAATCAACAATCAAATAAAATGACCATCATGTAGTTATATCAATCCATTTGCAAAACAAGAACAATGCAGTAAGATATATATATATCTTATTAATATAATTATAATTACTGAATATATTTAGGTGGAAAATTTTTTCATTTTATAAATTATTTATTTTAATATTTATTATATGCATTCGACGAATAGTTGCTTCTCAATATTTATCAAGTATGTATTTAAATAATTAAATTAATTAAAATTATAGAATATTTAAGATATTCATCTTCAAAATTGGACAAATCCATGTGAACCAAATCCATGTCGAGCTGGAACATGTGAACTTGTTTCAAAATTAACATTTAGTTGTCATTGTATCCCTGTAAGTTAATTTATATTTTAATTTAATTTAATTTAATTTAATTTAAAATATAAATTTAGTATGTTCATGGTTCATTATGTGAAAAATTAAATTATGTTCAAAAAGCATGTGAAAGTAATCCATGCTATAATCAAGGTTTATGTTCACCAATATCACCGAAAACTTCATCATTATCTGTATCATCATATAATAATTTTATTTGTCTTTGTCCACCACGACATGCTGGAAGATATTGTCAAGAAAATGTTGGAGAATGTGCTTGTTTAAATGGTGGAACTTGTTATAATAGTTAGAATTTTTTTTTTTGATTATTTAATTAAGTTTAAATATTTATTTTTTTTTTGTTTTTGTCAGTATCGAATAATGGATATAAATGTTCTTGTCCATTAATGTTTACTGGACCATTTTGTGAACATGATTTACGCAATACAACATTTTGTACTCATTCACCATGTCAACATAATGGTACATGTATTTTAGTTCAATCACCAGCTGGTATATGTTTATGTGATCCTGGTTATGTTGGAGAATTTTGTGAGAAACGTGTTCCTTTTTGTCAAGAAAATCCATGTCGAAATAATGGTTTGTTTCTTTAAAAAAAAAACTAATAATAATAATAAGAGAAAACAAAAATCATTTTTAGGTACATGTGTACCATTATCAGGTGTTGATGGTCAATGCCTATGTCAACCAGGTTATTCAGGTCGTTTATGTGAATATCCACAACGAACATTTTGTTCACTTTCTCCTTGTCGAAATGGTTCAACTTGTATTGTATTAAATCATACAGGTGATGGATTTTGTTTATGTCCACCAGATTATGCTGGACCTTTTTGTGAATATATAACACCAACAATATGTAAACAAAAATGTCATAATAATGGAGGAAAATGTGCTTTAATTGATAATAAATATGGAAGATGTTTATGTCCAAAAGATGTAACTGGACCTTATTGTGATACACCACTTCATCCATGTGCACCTAATCCATGTGGTTTGTTTTAAATAATTATATATATAATTATTTTTAAAATGATTTTTATTTTAGAAAATAATGGTATATGTGTACATGAAACAGCAAGTCAAACTTATAAATGTTTATGTACATATGGATATTCAGGTTTAAATTGTTCAGAAAATTTAAATCAATCATTTTGTTCATCACATCCATGTATGAATAATGGAACATGTCTTGAATCTCCAACAAGTGCTGATGGTATATGTCGATGTGAACAAGGTTTTGGTGGAAGATATTGTGATGAAATAGTTAAATGTGGTGAACAACAATGTCAATATCCCGAACAAGTTTGTTTAGCTGATAGTTGTGTTAATGTAACAGGAGAACTTTATTGTCTTTTACATGAATGTCAACATGGTGGTACATGTAATCCAATAACACGACAATGTCAATGTGAAAAAGGTTATGGTGGACTTAAATGTGAATTAAAAAGTTTATTTTGTGATGAAACAAAAAATCTTTGTCAAAATAATGGAACATGTCTTGCAACAGAAAATCGTTGTATTTGTACAAATTATTTTACGGGAAAACATTGTGAAATTAATCTTCAATTAAATAAAACTTATTATTAAAGATCAACACGAACAAAAACAAACTTTTAATCATTTTATTGAAATTTTTATATATTTAATTAAATCAAAAAAAAATCTTTCTTTCATTATTATCATCTCAAATAAAAAAAAAAATCTTAATAATAATATTAACAAAACAGATGAATAAACATATTTTATACTGATCTATTTTTTTATTAAATGAAGGTAAAATTTAACCCTAAAAAGTTTTGATCACTTTAACAAAAAAGAGCATAACTATAAGAAAAGCAATCTTATGCAAATTTTCACACTACATCTTCTACTTGAATATTTGCTTTTTTAAATACAGTATATCAAGTAATTGAAAACTGAAATGCCGCTATTCAATATAACGCTCCATATAATTTAAATGTATTTTTGATTATTCGATAAATTGGTTTGTACATAGATTAATTGTCCTTATTTCGTGTTTTTTTTTGTTCTTTTCTATCGTATATAGTTACCTGTTTATTTTTATAAATTGCACGTGTGATGAATGTTGATATTGAAGAGAAGTCAATGTCAAAACATATCATGTTTTCATATCAATGGAATAGTGAAAATTTAGTATCAAAAATCTATTCATATTTAACAAAATCTCAATCAATACCTATTTGGATGGATAAACATGGAGGAATGACTAAATATCTTAGTACAAGGTTAATTAAATATTATTTTTTTGAAAAATAATATAGTAATGATATGTTTTTGTTTTTTCAAAATTTAGTATGGCTGAAGGTGTTGAAAATTGTTGTGTATTTGTTTGTTTTTTAACACCGGAATATCAAGAATCAATAAATTGTAAAAAAGAATTAACATATGCATCAGAACTTCATAAACCAATAATTCCATGTATTATTGGTTCTAAAGATAAAACAATAAAATGGAAACCATCACAATGGTTAGGTATTACTATATCTGATCTTCTTTATTTAAATTTTAATGATATTAATGAGAAAAATTTTGATATAAAATGTCAAGAATTAATTGATAAAATAAATTCTATTGTTGGAATAGTATCATCAAAATCTTCACAACAATCAAAATTAATTGATGAAGAAGAAGAAGAAAATGATGAAGATTTTCAAATAAATACATCTTTAATTATTCCATCAATAATTCGACAAGGTCCTCAAATAAATGATAATATAACAATAATAAATCCAAAAAAATATTTAAATGAAGGTGATTCATATATTCATCTTATAAATCAATCAACAGAAATTCAATGTAATCAAGATTTATATCCTCGAAATGGTCGATTTTTTAATTCATTTACATTTTCTCGTTTTATTTTTCATAATACCAGTTCACAATCACTATCTATTCTACAATTATCTGCTGAATATGAAGATAAATATAATAAATGGATTCCTTGTCAAATAATAACAAATCATAATCAAGATATAATTACTATTGAATCAAATAAACTTATTGTATGTTCAATAACTATTAAAATTGAATTAAATGGTTTACCAGGTATTGATAATCAACATCGTTTTCGAGCACATCATCTTTTACCTCAACCACTTCGATTAAAAATTTCTATTGAAGATATACAAATGAAACATACTAGTCTTATTCTAGAACAAATAAATTCACCTTTAAATTTACCAACATTAGAAAAAATTCGTACTAAATTAAATTTATCTGAATCAAATATTCTTGATTTTATTTCGGCTGATGATTGTTCAATTGAAGTCCGATATTTTGCTTTAATTTATTATTTAAATGATAATAATAATAATCTAATTAAATTTTCATTTGGTTGTGATCTTTCTGCTTTACGTTCACCAATATGGAATAAACAAGATATTTTAAATTTACAAAAATTAGCTAAACAAGAAAAAAAAATTGAATTATCCGTACATGAAGGAATTATGGATTCATTTATTAATTGTAAAGCTTTATTTAATGAAAATTTTAAACTTCAAGCTATTCGTATTAAAATTCAAACAAGTACATCATTAACAGAACAAATAATTCCATTACCTATTAAACAGATTTTTACTGAATCTCAATCTTTTTGATAATATCAAATTTTATACTTTTTTTTTCCAGTAGAAAAATAAAGTACTGGTAATTAAAAAATCGAATGAAATGTTTTTCTTGGATATTTTTACATAGTTTAATCGAATTCGTCAAACTATGAAACTGAATATATGAAAAAAATTTTCAAACAGATTAGTGATTGTTCGACATTGAATACATAAATAAACAAAGCAAATGATACTAACATACAATAAAAGAATTACATGTTCTAAAATAAAAATAAATGATAAATAATGTTTAAATTTCTTAGATAGTATCATCTACGACAAAATGAGAAGTTTTTCTTCAATAATAATCCATGTCATGAAAATCGCGTAAAAATTACCGATTTTAATGGCATGAATACGTTTCGATCAGTGTTTCGAGGCGACAATAATCCAGAAATCCGCAGCTTTTTTTCGAAAATGACCGAAAGTTTCTTAGTATTCATCAATTTCAAACTAAATCCATCCTATCTATTTTCTAGATATTGAGCCGACTATATGCCTCTTATTTTGTAAATTTACAGAAATTTTTTCATGGCAAATATTTAGATCTCACAATAAAGTGACGTCAATTGGTGAAAAATATTTAATTTATATTGATTTAGAGTTTCTTTTATATTGTTTATCTCATTCGAAATATAGAATGAATATATTTTTGACATATCTTATTATCAATCTTTTATAATTCAACAACGAATAAATAATGTCTTATCTTATTCTGACAAGACATTGATACTGTCACTATTATCTATTGTTTTGTTTCTGATGGATATATCAAAGATATCTATTTTAAAAAGTTATTATTAATAATAACTGGTGTTTTATTCAAATGTTTGTAATATAAATAAAGAAAAACGTTTTAAAAGTTTTATCTAACGAAAAAAAAAAACAATGAAATGCTTGACGTATAATTTTCTAGGACTAATGTTGAATGAATGAAGTAACTACTTTAAGAGATACATATAAAAAAAAAAAACAACAGAAAAACTAATGAAAGAACTTCAAATAAGCAGAATTATATATAAAATGAAAAGTTTAGAAAACAACATTCAACAACAATAGATTTTTAAAAAAAACAATCGAGATAAATTTTATCTTTAATTGATGTCTATTTGACTAGAATATATTTTATCAAATTTATTTTTTCACTCGGTTTCCATTACTTATTGATGATGTTGTTTCTCGAACAGTTCTTCCATTATCTATAATTAATCAAATATTAATATTAACATATTTTTATAATTTTAATTCATAAAAGAATTTTTTTTCTTTAGAGAAAGTACTGAGTTGATAGTAGTCATGATATACACACGAATTCATTTAAATAACTCGATAAAACATAAGAAATTAAGATTGTTTTTCTTCAAGAAACAAAAATGAAAGATTAAATTTGACTATCAACATATTACAAATGTACTTTAATACCCTAGAATTCCTCGGACATACTTATAGCAAGATACTTTAAACTCAGTACATTCTATCAAGAAAATCATTTTTTATTTGTGCTAATTTGTGTTCCCCGTATAATGACGCATTTAATTCCATATCTTACCATGACTAATAGTATTGTTGTTTGAGCGTCGAATAGCAACGAGGAACACCAAATAGCACAAACTAATCATATATGTTATTGCAATAAAAATTTTATCAAAAAGCCAAGCAATATGATCATTTGCTGTTTTAACTAGACAATAAATTAAGCAGAATCAAACATAAAGCTAAGCATTGAAAAACAAAAGAAAAAAAGCAATAGAAATAATTAATTAATTACCCACCTGTTATATTACTTTCTGCTAAACCTGTTGAAACTTTAAAGGAATTTTTTTTTCGTTTTTTTTTTTTGTTTTAGTTTAAATTTAATCATATCTAACCTGTTGTTTGATTAGTTGATGTTACAACAGAAACATTACCAGATGATGTAGCTGTACTTTCACTAACTACTTTACTTATTGATGTTGGTCCAGTAAATTCACCTACACCTATATCAAATATTTTAATTAATGAAAAAGAAAAGGATATAAATATTTTAATTTACCTTGAGTATAGGCAGTTACAATTGTTGATTTAACTTTCCAATTAGATTCATGTTCATGTAATGAATTTTTATTTTCAACTGGAAGAATTGAACTATAATTAATAAGAAAATATTTGAAAATTTTTAATTTGAAAAGAAAAATAAATAAAACAAACTGATTATTTTCAATTTGAGAAAATGTTTGTTTTGGTGGTATTGTTTCTTTAATTGACGTTTGAGATAATTTTTCTGTTTTAATTGGTAATGGTATTGTTTCTTTGATTGACGTTTGAGATAATTTTTCTGTTTTCATTGGTAATGGTATTGTTTCATTGATTGAAGTTTGAGATAATTTTTCTGTTTTTACTGTTAATGTTGTTGTTTCTTTTAATGGCATTTTCGGTATATTATTTGTTGATTCTTTTACAGAAGTTTTATGATTATATTCTGTTTGTTTTGATGGAATGACTTCTTTATGTGAAGTTTTAAGAATACTTGTTGTTGGTTTTTCAGGTGTTGTTTCTCTTTGTTGTGATGGATGATATTGTATTTGATTTTGTTGTGCATTTATATTACGTTCTAATTGTTGTTGAATATTTGAAAATGAATCTCGACCAAAATAATCAATATGACCAGATTCCCATGCTCGACGATGTGCAGCTGAACCAACTTCAACTCCTTTATTATCTGTTAAATTTTCATAATTAAATAAATTAAATTTATTTTCATATTGATTCTAAATATTATTTAAAAGAAATTTTTTATTTTTATTTTTTAAATATTAAATATATATTTATTTAACCTGTTCTGTATTTGAAGATTTATTTGAATTTAATTCCTAAAAGAATAAAATATATTATTTAAATTAATATAAAATTAATTTTACTTGATTAAATTTTGATAATTGTGGCCATAATTTTTGATACATTATTCTCCACCATGAAAGAAAAAATTCTCTTTGAATATCACTTTGTCCACTTAAATTTCCTGATAATTGTTCATTTTCAGAATTATATGTTAAATGCCATGGTTTTAATACACCAGCAAAATGAACAACATGAATATCATTACGAAATCTATTTAAATAAAATAGAAAAATTTTTTATTTCTAAAAAAAATGAAAAAAATTTTACCTTGTAACAGCCGGTAAATATGAATAGAATGCATTTGCTGTTACATTATAAGTAAATGGTAAATGTCGTGATATATCACTTGTACGCCAATTTGAAAAAAACCCATTTAAAAGACCTTGATCACCACCTAAAATTTTCAAATAAATAAAATAAAATATTAAAATAAATAAAATCAAACCATCAAATGAAGCATGTTGTTGTGATGCAAATTGCATTAATTTTTTAAATGTTTCTTTTGATGGTCGATAAACAAAAACTCCTGAATTAAAACAATCAGGCCAACCAGCATCAGATGCAGCTGATAATTCATCTCGTTCAAATAAATCATCTATTTCACGTAAAACAACACAATCCGAATCCATAAAAACACATTTTGTATATTGTGTCAAAAGCCAACAATTTATTTTTGTAAATGTTATACCAAGTTCAGGACGTGATAATAAATGTAAATTTTCATCATCATTTGAATTTAATTCTTCAACAATAATAACTTCATCAAAATTGTCTTCTAATGTTCGTCTATAATAAAAAAAGAGAAATTTTAATTTATTTATTTTTAAATAATATAACCTGATTAAATCTGATAAATGATTTGATATAAGTATAACTAAATTTCGTTTTGTTCCAACTTGACGGATGGATTGAGCAAGAACAAGGGCACCAAGAGCATAACCATCATTTGTTGCTAACGTTACAAATGCTTCAGATGACATTACTTTTTTTTTCTTAAACTAACACCTTATAATATATAAAACAAAAGATTAAACAATGTTATACAAAATAAAACACATATATAAATCAGCTCTTATCATTTAGACTGTCCATCCAAATAATACTCTGTATCATCATGCAGAGAGTGCATGTTTCTTTGTTCGCTCGTTATATAACTGATACACAATATTTTAAATAAGAAGCGTCCTCATTGACCTTTTCTTTATCTTATTAAAAACTAATTTCTTTCATTTTGTTTTTTAAAAAACCACGTAAAAGTAAAATATTATTAATATGATACTGAATAAAGAAAAATGTTTGTAATACAAATAAAAGATTTATGAAGTTAAATGAACGCAATAGATATATAAATAACAAACGGATTGAAAAAATAAAAGAATTTTACTAGTAGACAAGAAAATTTAAAGAATGAACTCTATCGATTCTTCTTTTAATTAAAACAATGAATTTAAAAAATAAATAAAATAATTTTTTTGTTTTATTAAATAATAGATTTTATTTAAAATAAAGTAAAAATATTTTTACATAATCAAAGATATTTTATTATTTAATAAATAAAACAAAAATCTGATAGATGTCATTGAAATCAATAAGAAAAAAAAATATTCTTTATTTTCTTTGATTAGTTTAAAATATGAAACCAATAAAAAAAATTTTTTTTTTTTTATTGCATTATATTATAACATAAGCAATTGATTCGTTTTCTACTGGACCTTGAACTTTAAACATTATCTTTCTTTCATCTTCTATTCAAACAATTCATTTTTTATTGTATATATTCAATAAAAATGTTAACAAATATAAGATAAATCGTTCATTAGATTTTTGTTCAATAAATTATTTTTTTGTTATATTTATTTAAATCATAAAATGAAAATTACTTTCTAAATAAAATTTTCTTATTAAATGAATTCATTTTAATTGTTCAATTAATTGAAGAAAGTAATTATTCTTTAAACTTTCGAAAATTCTAATAAAAAAGAAAAATTAATTTAATATTCTAATTAATTCTAAAACAAAATATTTCAGATATGAATTCATCCATATCTATTATTCGTAGATGTTTATTAAATAATGTAATTCGTCGATATGCATCAAATGAAATATCATCATCATCAAAAGATTTTGAAAAAGCAAAATCTCAATTAGAATCATCATCTATTGAAGTTGATAATGAAACAAAATTAAAACTTTATGGTTTATATAAACAATCAACAGTTGGGATTTGTTCAACACCAAAACCTGGTTTAACTGATTTTATTGGTCGAGCAAAATGGACAGCTTGGTCTTCATTAGGAAAAATGAATCAACAAGATGCACAAAAGCAGTATATTCAAACTGTTCAACAATTACTTGCTTCTTTAACATCAAATAGTAAATTGTTTTTCATTTTTTTTTAAATTAATTTTTTTTTTCTTTTTTCTATAGATAAAAATGATTCAACATCTAAAACTGAAGAAATAACAAATGAAAAAACTCAATCAAATATAGAACATATTGAATTAATTAAAAAGAGTCCAGCACATTGGGAACTTGTACTTAATCGACCAGATAAATATAATGCAATTACAAGACCTATGTATGAACGTATTATAGAAATTCTTGAACAAGCTTCACAAGATAAACAATTAGTTCTTCTTTCAATTACTGGAAAAGGAAAATTTTATTCAGCTGGAACAGATTTAGCAGATTTTGCTAAAATGGCTGTAAGATATTTTTATTTTGTTCATCAGATAATTATTAACAATATGAAATCAATAAGATAATATTTCATTTACAGTTTTTTCTACATTTTAAATCGTTAAAATGAGTAAGAAAACTTGTAACTTTACTAAAAATAAAGTTGCTCACTGATCACAATTTTGCGTCATTTATTAACTGTCAACTTGTTTGTTTTGTATTGTAGAAGAAAAGTTAATAGTAGTCGATGATAAAAGTATAAATTTCTATTTCTCTTCACGTTCAATTATACACATTAGTTAAAGTATTTCGTTCATCTCTTGTTTATATTAACCGAAAATTTTTTTTTCCGAATATTTAAGAAATAGATCTCTACTTAATTGCCTCAGATAGATCTAACAAGTACACAACTTAGTTTCGATCTATGATCTTTACTTACGATAATTAGCTTAAAAATATCCATAATTTCTATTTCTTAGACATCAACAACAACTGATTTAAAAGCATCTGTTGAAGGTGGTCAAAAAATGTTACAAAATTATATAGGAAAATTTATAGATTTTCCAAAAATACTTATAGCATTTATAAATGGACCAGCAGTTGGTATATCTGTATCAACATTAGGATTATTTGATGGTGTTTATGCATCATCTCGTGCAACATTTGCATTACCATTTACACGAACAGCTCAATCAGCTGAAGGTTGTTCATCATTTGTATTTCCATCATTAATGGGTTCACTTCATGCTAAAGATGTACTTTTATTTGATCGAAAATTAACAGCTGAAGAAGCTCAACAACGTGGTTTAGTTACACGTGTTATTAATGAAAATGAATTTGAACAAGAAAAAGATAAAATTTGTCAACATATTTTATCATTACCACAAGGAAGTCTTTTAACAAGTAAAACATTAATACAAAAATGGTCAAAAGAAACA
Source organism: Macrotrachela quadricornifera (assembly GCA_022393335.1). Taxonomy (NCBI): domain Eukaryota; kingdom Metazoa; phylum Rotifera; class Eurotatoria; order Philodinida; family Philodinidae; genus Macrotrachela; species Macrotrachela quadricornifera. The sequence goes on along the minus strand of JAJEKB010001367.1, from coordinate 111,029 downwards.
CTTCATCGTATTAATGAACATGAAGTTGAAACATTAAAACAACGTTGGTTAACAGAAGAATTTGTTCAAGCTATGATGGAATTTATGAGAGGAAGAAAAAAAAAATAAAATTTTTTTAATTATTATAATAAACATTTCATTTTTATTCTTTTTCTTTTTTTTTAATTTACGATTATTATTATTATTATTATGATTTTAGATAAAATGTATCCTTCAACATTATTATCAAATGAAGAAGGATCATTATCTTCTTATGATAGATATTATTTTGGTCCAAGTCGTTTATTAACAAAACGAATTCATCTTAAATCAAATGATGGTACATTAGATTTTACAATAATTGGAGGAAATTCTATACAACCTATACAAATTGCTTCTGTTGTTTGGGCTTCACAAGCTTATTCACAAGGAATGAGACCAGGAGATCAAATTATATCTGTTAATGGAATTTCATTTCAAAATATTAATTATACACAAGCTCTTCAAGTTTGTTTCTTTTATTTTTTTTTTTCTATTAAATAATTTTAATTATATCAAAAGTCCAAAGATCATATGTCAAATAGTGTGCGTTAAGAACACTTTAATAATAGAATACATATTACTCATTTGTAAGAGAATAATACAAAAGAAATAAACATAAAATAGGTTAAAAATCAAAGTCCGATATAGGTGAGAGCAGATTGAATCAATAGAGTCCATTGTTATTAATATTCGATGATTAAGTCGACCTTGTTAAGACTGTTTTAATGATTATACTGTTTGAAAATTTTATGAAACTTCAATATAGTAGTGACAAAAATTTTGAAAATGTATTCTTCATTTTCTTTTTAATACTATTAAACTCTTAGCTCAAATTCAAATAATGATGAAATGCATTATTAAATATTGTTTATGTCGGGATTTCATCAATAAAATCTAAAATAATCGAATACTACAGTTGTTACTTTTAAGCAATTTTCTAGTAAAACCATTTTAAAGAACATAAAATCCTGATAAAAAAAAATTTCGACATTAAATATAATTTAGATATTATATTCAACATATGAACTTGATATAATAATTCGAACACTACGTGTAAATGCTCTTGATGCAACATTATATGATTGGTATGATCCAACTGAACAACGTCCAACATCTCCACCACCTGGAAGTTATCTTTCAATTGATGCTCAATTACCTTATTTTGAAAAAACAGTTTGTTTTCTTTATTGTCTTTTTTTTGTTCTCTTTTAATATTTTTAATTCTTAGGTAACAATATCTGTTGAAAAAGGTAAACGTCTTGGTTTAGTAATACGTGGTGGTGCTGAATATGGTCTTGGAATATTTATATCTGGTATTGATAAAAATTCTCTTAGTGATCAAGTTGGTCTTTGTATTGGTGATCAAATATTATCTGTTAATGGAATTGATTTTCGTCATATAACACATAAAGATGCTGTACAATTATTAAGAAATATAAATCAAATGTCATTTCATATAAGACAAATAAATAAATTACCTAAACCAAAAGATAATAATATTAATAAAATTGATAAACAAAATATTCAATATAATGATATTTATTTATTAAAAAATAATTTTCTTCATGAAATATATGATAATAATGATAAAATAAAAATACGAAATATTCTTAAAGAATATTTAGAAGAAAAAATTCATATTGATCAATTAATAAAACCTTTATTACAAATATTAAATAAACAATATCAACAAAATAAAGTATTAAAATAAATATTTATTTTTAAAAAAAAAAACGTTATTTTCTTTTTATAGAATGATATAATTGAATCAATAAAAAAATATATTCGTCCAAATGATCTTGATCGTTTTGATATATATATATTAAAAGATGATTTAAATACATTAAAGGTTAGTGTTTAAATAAAATATTTAAATCTTAAGAAAAAGATCATATTTCATTCTAGTCAATACATTTATTAAAAAGGTAATAAATAAATGATATATGTGTGTATTGCTCTCGTGTGTTTTTGTCCATATTGCTTTGTATTCTAAAAAACAAAAACAAAACAAAAACACTAACTAATATTTAAATATTTATTTGAAAATGAAAAAAATATTTTTTCGTTTTTTTTTTTATTTTTAGTTATCTCATCAACGTCTTATTCAAAATTCTTTATTAACAAATAATATGGTTAGATTGAATTTATATTGTAATTTAAATTAAAATTTAATTTATATTTTAGTCAAAATCTGTTGAAAATTTAACAAATAAAACAAATGAACGTTTAATTCGTCCACAATCATTATTATTTAATGAACAAATAAATAAATCATTTGAAAAAATTTCACCAATTATTTCAAATAATTCTATAAATACATTAAGAAAAACAAAAAGTCTTCATAATGTTGATCAAGAACAACAACAACAACAACAAGAATATTTATCTCTAAATAAATCTCGAACAAATTTAACTATTGAACAAACTCATTTAATTGATCAATTTCTTAAAGTTAGATTGTTTTTTTCTTCAAAAAAAAAAAAAAAATTTTTTTCTTGTTTTTATATAGGATTATTCATCACCTTATCCAATAACAATACATAAAGTTCGTCCAACATTAGGTATTGCTATTGAAGGCGGTTTTCAAGATAGAATTCCATTACCAAGAATTGTTTATATGCAGGTTTGAACCAATTTTTTAAAAAATCATCGTGTCGCGGATGCCTTTTTTCTTTCTAAGACCGGAACAGGTTTTCAGCCGCAATGGATATTTCTGTGATGTGACTAGTACGAAAGTTTAACTACATAATGCAATATAGAGCGAGATTCTGACTGTCTATAATTAAAATAATATTTTCCTATACAGAAATATATTTAAATGCTTTTCAATATTTCGTAGTTTCGTGAACACGAGAATTTTGATAAAATAAAAAAAACTAAATTGGCTTAAACTTTTGTCATAGATTATGTATTAAATAAAAATATGTGATTATTTTTAAGCCTGATGGTTGTGCATATGTATCAAGTGGTCTTCGTGTTGGTCATGTAATAATTGGTTTAAATGGATATTCAATGAAAGGATTATTACATCGAGAAGCTGCTTTATTTATAGCATCATCATTTAAAGATAAAAATAAATCAAGTATGGATTTATTAGTTGTTGAACCATTAAATAATGAACAATAATTTTCTTTATTTCTCATTTTCTCAGGTTATTTTATTTTCATTAATATGTATAAAAATGAGTTATATAATTGAACAGTTTCTTTTCTTTTTGTTTGTGTGTGTAGAATATCTTCATATTGACATAGCCAAAGAAGAAAATTTTTGTTTTCATTTTGAAATAAACTTGTAGTTATATACATATAAATAATGAATACTTTTAGTTATAGATAAATGAATAAAAAAACTCGTTTAATTATTTTAATAATAATTTATTTCTTAATACAATTATTATTAACATTAATATCATCAATTAATTTAATATTACTTCTAATAATATTAATAATAAATATTATTTTTATACTAAGTGAAAAAAGTCAATCTAATAGATTTTTAACTCATTATTTTTCATCATTAATATATAATTTGTTTCATTATTTTTTATTTACATTATCATATGCTGAAATTCTTCCATGGGAAACAGGTATTATTATACTTTTAACTATACTAATTATTTATTATAATAAAAAACTAAGTTTATTAACAAATAAATCATATATTAATTGGTAAAAGAAAAATATAAAATTAATTTTTTTTTTTAAAATTTTAAATAATAAAATAATTTAGTTTACCATTTGGAAAAACAAAAGAAGAATTTGATTCAAATATAAATGCATTAATAATAAAATATTTCTTATCAAATATTTGCTTATTTTGTTATACATTTCATTTATGTTTAACAACTATATGTACACCTGAAATGTATTTTAATTGGTTTCTTGTTATTAAAAATTGTCGTTATACATATTCAAATTTACAGTATAAAAAAAAAAATTTTTTTTATTTTTATTAATAAAAAATTTTATTTATTTATTTTAGCTCTAGTTATACATTATCCGGTGGAATTATTGTTTCATTTACATGGACAATTATTTTAATTTATCATTTGATTATATATCGGTTCAGATAATATATTCTCTGTTTTTTTTCTCAAATGTAATTATTTATAAGAAATCTTTTATGATATTTAACATTTTATTTTTTTTCTTCTCTTTATAAATGAAAAGAGGTGCTTATTTATTTTAACAATTAATTATACATGAGACACATATCTTGAAAGATACGCAAATTTGTTTGAAGTCGTCTTGATTGCGATATTTGAAGGACGAGCGAAGAGAATTCTCTCTCAATGATTTTTCAATAATAGTTAGTTCGCATCTTCTGTACTTTGTGATGCATGCTGTTCGTGCATGATACAACGAAAGAGAATATATTATGAAGACAGCGACCATAGTCTATCAGAACAATTTCACGAGCTCAGTTCGTGACCTAATGGATAAAATTCTTTTCCAAATAAGAAAAGAATAAGCTGATAGTATATAAACGTCGGCACGACTCAAAAGGTTAATATATAAAAATGACAATTTGCAATGTTGTATTTGTCATATAGAATAAAGAGATAAAAATCTAATTTATGATGAAAGAAAAATCTGTGCTGGTTTATTAATACAAAGATGAGATATGAACAAAAAAAAAGATAAATGCTTGATTAAATAAATATGAAGTTTTTATGAATTAGTAACAGCTTGTGCGTAAGATTGTAAACGAGGTTGTTGTGCGATTTCTGTTTGTCCTTGTGCAAGTGCTTGTGTTGTAATAACAGTTGTTGTTGTTGATGCTAAACGATTAGCTGAATCTTCTTGTCCCATTATAACAACTTGTTCAGCTATTTTTTCTATACGTGCATTTGTTAATTCTTGTGCTTGTTGAAGAAGATTAATTTTACGCTTAAAAAAAAAGAAAAAATAAATAATAGAATTTAAAATCTAAAAAATCAAACTTGATTTGCATCTTTTTGTAATAAATCAATTTGTTCTCTTGCATTAAGTAAAATAAATTCTTGTTGTTCATTTAATGCTTGTTCTAATTGTACTAATTGTTGTGCTTTTTCTTCATTTAATTGGTTTATTTTATATTGTAAATCATTTTGATATTGATCTTGTAATTGTTGAGATTTAAATTGTGCTTCTAATAAAAGTTCACGTTGTTTTTCTTTTGTTTCTTCTAATATTTTATTAATAATTAATTGAGTTTCCATAGATATTTGTTGTGTTCTTTGTTGTGTATAATTATCAAGTTGTGCATGTGTTGATGATAAACGATCCATTAAATTTGATAATTTATCTGAACCAATAGCTAATGTTACTTTATTTGTAGCATCATGACTTATAGCTGATGATACTTGAACATTTTCTTTATTTATTGTTGTATGTTGAACACCAGTTGATGTAACATTTTTAATACTTTCAGTATTTGATTCAAATGACATAGTTAAATATTTGAAGCAGAAAAAGATTCTTTTTGTTTTTTGTTATATAAATGAAAATTCTATGAGTATTTATAGTTGAAAGAAGAAATAGAGATAAATTTTTGATTAACTCATTTTCTTCTTTTTTTGGATAGGATATATCTTATCTTTTATTTAAATGTTTATTTATTGATTTAACTTAGTAGATTACAAATATTTTAAGATAAAAATTTCAATGATAATCATTATCTAATGAGTATTTTACTTGTTGTTCTTTCTATTTAATTTGTACTTTAGACTTTCAACTGAAAAAAGTGAATTTTAATCTTTATATATACGAAATAAAGATAAATGTACTCTATGACTGATTAATATTATAAATAAAGAAGTTGGTTTTTTATTTTTATCAAAAAATATTTACGTTAAAAATTCGTTGTTTTTAACTCTAATAATAATTTAAAAAACTATATAAATTGAAAGATTGACAAAAACAAAAATTGATATTATCAATTGATTGAAAATTATTTCATACTTATTGAAACAAAGGATTAGATAAATATCTAATTAAAATAAATATATTAAACGCAATAAGATAATATCTAAATAATTTCAATTGACAATAATATATATAATAAATAAAGATAAGATTATGTCAAAGATATGAACAAAATAGGTATTTCCAATTTTCCGTCTCATTAATATTCATACGACGTAAAAGACAAAAAAAAAAAAAAAAGAAATTCGCATATTAAACGAATGACGTCATAAATTAATTCTTATTTATATATATATAAATGTTAATTAGATTTAATAACAATAGATGAATATAACATGTCCTTGTTTTTTGATATATATAATAAAGAACAAAAGATAAAATATTTTGTTTATACGAAATATATTTTTATTATCTTTAATCAACGAAGGTAAACAAATATTAAAACCAATTAATAATACAAAAAAAATATTTTAATGACATTTATTAATTGAAAATAAAAAAAAAATAAAATAAAATAAAATAAAATAAAAGTCTTTTTCTCTTGTTTTACAATCGTGTAGTAAAATAAGGAGGTACTGCTGCATCTGTATTTTGAGTAGATTTTGGTGTAGAAACTTTTGAATTAATTGAAGTTCGAGGTGACACTTCTTGTATAACTTCAATTGTATTTGGATTACCTCCATGTTCAAAAGTTGCATCAGAAAAAATATTTGGATTAGGTAAAAGATTTTTCATAAGAGCAGCTAATGCTGAATCTTCTGAAACAAAATCTTGTGGTACATGCCAATTAAGACTATCATCAAAATAAGAATCATTATCTGGTGTTGAAAATATTGGTAAACGTAGAAAAGCACCAGTTAAAAGTCCACCAACAATAGCCATACCTAATGTTAATACAAGACCAGCACATTGATAACCAGCTTGAACATTAAATGTTCGATGTAATCCACCACCCAAACAAACTGGTGATAAATTTTCTTCATAAAGTGATCTCCAAGGCATACTAGCAACAACAATTGAAGCTAAACCAGATATAAGACCTGGCATTCCATGTAAATTATGTACACCACATGTATCATGAATATAAATTTTTTTTAAACCTTCAAGTAAATATTTATAACCTAATGTTGATAAAGCACCAGCAATACTTCCAACAATCATAGCACCAAATAAACCAACATTTTTATCAGCTATTGAACCAATAGCAACACCACCAGCTAATGTTGCATTTTGTATATGAATAATTTCTTCTTTACCTTTTCCAACTAATGCTGATGTTAGAAATGTTAATACAACAGATGCACTTATACTTATATATGTATTTACAATAGCACGTAATCTTCCATCACCATACGCTGCACCTGCATTAAATGATGGCCAAAAACAAAATAAAAATAATGTTCCAATCATTGAAAATATATCTGATGCATAACTTGAACTTTCTTTTGGTGATTCAACTTCTCGTTTACGTTGAAGAGCAAATGATGTAGCTAAACCAAAATAAGCACCAAATACATGAACATATATTGATCTATAATAAAAAAACGAAATAATTTTATATATTATAAAAATAATAATTTAATACATACTCTCCAGCATCATAAGTACAAAAATAAATAAGACCAATATATTCATTCCATACTTGTATAACAACTTCAATTAGTGCCATTATAACTAATTGAGCAGGATTTGTTTTTCCAAGAACAGCACCAAATGATATTAATACTGATGCACAAACAAAATCAGCATGAAGAAGACTTTTAACATCAACTAAAAATGTTTTTGTATCACTATGCCAATCAAATACATAACCACGAATTAATATTGCCCATTCTAATACAAAAGCAGCAACCAAAAAATTAAATGAAACTGATGAAAATGAATAACGACGAAGAAATGTCATTAAAAATCCAAAACCAATAAACATCATAACATGAACATCTTGAAAAAATGCATAATAAAATTCTACATCACCTTCAGCAGGTCCACCACTACCATGTGAAGTTACATCTGTTGAATTTGTTATTTCTTCATGTTTTAAACCATACTTTGCATGAACACCATATAAAACAATAAAAACACTTTGAAATACAAGTAAACCAATTGGAAACATAAATTGTTTAAACCAATTTTTAATATGTTCTCGTACATCATCAAAATCCATGTTTACTTTACTTTTTTATTAAAGATAAATGTATAGTTATCTGTTAATCGAAAAAGCGTTATATGTTTATATAAAATAATCCTTCATTTTATATAGCCGTGCATGTAGGTGTGTCACTTTTGTTTTTCTCTGATAAATCATCGTCAATAGCCGTTTTTTTTTCTTTTGTCTTATTGACAGAAACCTCGCATTATTCAAAAGGATATATCTATATGAAAAACAAATAAAACGAAACATCCTTTCATCAAAACATCTAGACGTATTGTTTATAAAGGTGATAAGTGATGCTATTCTGATGAGATAAAATTTATCTGTCTCTTTGATTTGTCATATGTGAAACATAGAGAAACATACATAATATGATTGGATGTGAACAATGAATCCTTTTATTTTCTTTCAAAATAGATAACCTCGTCATATTTATTTGATTTTTCAAGGTAAACGTACAGATCATCACTGTTTATATATCAAATGTCTAATTAGGAACTTATAATAAAAAATTTTCATTGTTGACAATGATTTATTTTATTCTTCAATATAGTTGACAGATCGATTGTTTTTGTTTCACGAAAATATTTTTGTCAGATATTTCTTCATTAATCTGTTATATTCATCATTAGTTTTATCTCATTATATATTAATCACAATGAAAAAGAATTTTTATTTTCTTTTAGATCAATTATTATATTCATATCTTATCTGATCAATCTCTATTGATACTATCATATAAATGTTTAATCAAATTTTGATTTAAAAGAAAAATCTTTTTTTTTCTTTTTAAATAAATAAATTCATTAGAAGAAATAATAAACTATTGTTTTCAATATAATAAACATAAATTTAAAAGAAAAAAAAACGAGGTAAATTACGTAGGTTGAAAAATGTATCATCAGTGCAAATGGTTAGATAATAAAAAATGGTCCGACTACTGTCATTTTTGACGAATATTTACCTGTACAGTAAACGAAGAAATAAAATACATTATGAAGAAAACATAAATAAAAAAAAAATACATATTGATTAATTCAGATCATTTGTATTTGTTTGTTTTGATGAACTTTAATCCATTTGAAATGATATGACTATTGTTGTTTTTTTATTCATTACAGTTGTAAATCAACATTTCTTTGATGAATATTTTTTTAATATTGGTCAAAATATGAATCGACATATGAAATATTTTCTGTGATAAAAAATATTTTGTAGTAAAATCTATGAATATATTCAAATAAAAATTTCAAGAAAATTATATTTTATTTAATATTAATTAAATCTATATTATAATGCATTGTTAATCTATTCAATAAATCTTTATGATTATTTGATTAATATGTTTTATAAAAATGATCAAAAATTTTGATTTTTATCAGATATAAAAACAAAACAAGCAAAGATTTGCTTTTGAAAAGAAAAATGATTCAATATTATTTTTATCAAATTGATTATCAAATCTATCCAAATCATTGAAATTTTATAATGTAATTATATGATAATCATTTATCGAAAAAAAAGTAATTAATATGAAATATTTCTATAAAGGAATTTAAATTTTTGTTTCGAATATACATATAACAATTTATTTTTCTATAGATAACGAAAAAAATTAGAAGTATTTCTATATTTTGTTTTATTAATTAAAATATTCAGTTAATCAACGACAGATCGTATTTTTTAGTCTGATTTTGAATGAAAATTCTGAATGTATGATAAAGTTTGTAATACTTATCAAAGCTGTCTATAGTGATAGTAGCAGCAGCAGCATTGAATCACCGTATTTTTTCCTAAATCATAGCAATACGAACGGTATATATAAAGTATCATTGCGACAGTAGGAGATTTAGGATAATAAATGGTAAATAAAAAGCAGAACTACATACAATAATAGTAGTAGAAGACAATATCCTAAAAAAGAATTTTTCAATATGACATTTATCGAAAATCAATAGAGTTATCTAATATTATATCATAGTTGAAAAAAAAAATTTGATTTGAAAATGTACATACAGAATAACCTATAAATAAGAGAATGATAAGAAATTTAAATATCTTCATTGCAGCTTGTTTGCTCGATCCGCAATGAAGATATTTAAATTTCTTATCGTCCTGTTACTTATGGGACATCTTGTTTAATAAAATAAGTCTTATTGACAAGAAATTTTAGTTTGATTGCTTTTTAAAATAATCAAATTTCATTCTTGTCATAGTAGCCAGATTCATTATCAAAATGAAATATTTTTTAAATTACCAATTTCTCCAATCATAAAAAAAAAACTTCGGAGAAATTTGACATGTTTTCAACTTTCTATTATTAGAAATCAATTATCGAAATCGGTGATTAAGCATGATTGATCGGTTTGTTTTGAAAAAACGTTTTTTTTTTTCGAATATAATTGTGATATTATCTGATTTAATCAATGATTTCTCGTGACATGTGATTAATCACAAATTTACACCGAG
>JAJEKB010001367.1:33393-90481 GCA_022393335.1 Macrotrachela quadricornifera | reverse complement strand
ATCCATGAAAAATAGATGTAGTGTTAATTTTGTCGTTGGTAGTATGTCTATTTTAATTTTAATTGTATAAGCATTTCTTTTGTATTATTACATCGATTTACTATGGCATTTCAAATAAATTCAATAAATAATGAAAAACTTGTCCAATCGAATTGAACCGCTAATTTGTTGTAGAGAAAATCAAGTTGAATAACTTTTGTACCAGAAGAAAAAATCAGTTTTGAGATAAAATAGAAAAATAATGAAATGGAATAATTTACATGTATTTTTCATAGGAACGTTCTAATTTGGGCCAAAACTTCCACATGCGTTCTAATAAAGGCCAGTGTCCTTTTTTAGAACGGTTTGATGTGAGATTAGTAGAGATTTATCTCAGCTAAAGAAGAATGTATTGAACTAAACCTTTGTCAATATGTAGAAAAACATGCAAGGAACAAGTTTTCTAGCGGACGTTTCACTGAATTTTGAAGTTCACAATTTAGAACGCGATCAATCAACTTCTTTCTACCGCTTATAACTCAATCATTTTTCAATATTTTTGAAAAATTTTTTCATTAGTAGATAGGCAAGATATGTGTCTATTCATCTACTAGGTTTGAGCTCACCGACTCATCATTTTCATGAGATATAAAAGTGACAATATGAAGATGTAGAAAACCCGTTCTAATTCGGGCCATGCACTCTAGTAGTGTAAAAAATGGAATTCTAGTTAATATTTGATTGGGACTATTCTGTTGCATACGACGAACATCGAATTGTTTTTTTTGTATACAGATTGCATATACAATAGAGTATCTAAATATAATAATCAATAGGTAGCGCGCTTTCTCTTTAGCTACATAAAAAAAAAGTAAACATTAACATTTAATTGATGCACTCAGACACCTTAAGGTCGTTTTGCCTATATCAGAGATATTTATTGCGGCTGAAAACCTGCCACGGCCTTACAAAGAAAAAGTTATCCGCGACGCGTTGTAAAATAAACTTACCGCTGCCGCGATGATTTTAAAAAATGTTTCGAATTTGACTAGTGTGACTGTATTAGACTGGTGGTCTATCAAATTTATTCAATCTCAGATTGTTTTATTTGTAAACATTGAAATTCTATTAAATTTATGCAGTTTTTCAATGTATTCGAAAAAGAATGCTGCCGCTACCGCGTTGGTTTTTTAAAAAACCTACCGGCATCGCGGCAGCGCTTCTATGGGCATATCTGATTTATATACAGAGTGTGTTTTGAAGAAAATGAATCTTGAGAATATGCCATTTATATCTAAGAAGCCTTGTGATTAAAGTTCATTTGTATATTGTTAGATATTAGTGATAGAAGGCTTCTCTAACAAAACGACTGTAGATAATAGTTGTAGAAGAATTCATTTATGTAAATCACAAATATATTTAAAAACAGTGTCTATATATATTGACAATTTAGTTTATACTTCACTGTGAATAAATTATTTTTATAAGAATTTGTTTTTTTGTTTAAAATAAAAAAAATAAATTTTATTAGAAAAAAATTTCTTTAGTTTTTATTTTTAATGTTTTGGTTCAGGTCGTGTTTTTGCAGTAAACATAAGTGCATAAATAAATAATGTAACCAAGGTAAAATGAAGTGATAAAACTTCACAACCAAAAGACCAATCAATTTTTATAGAAAAATTCTTTTTTATATATTCATCAGCTTTTTCTCTTTCTGTAACAATTATTGACACTAAAAGACAAAATAAACAAATTAAGTTATACTATCAATATAAAACGATCTTATTTAATATATACTATTTTTATAAAGTGCGTCCAGCATGGAATAGCCAAAGAACATTTCACGAGCATCTTCGTTTGTGGTTGAACCCATAAGGCCTAATATTGTTACTATACATATTATAGAAAGTATCATAAGACCAAAACAAACAGGAATTAACCATCGTAATACATAATCTATCTTAACAAATGATATTAAATGTGATAAAAATATCATAATACCAAGTGCCAATGCTGCTATAACAGCTAAAGCTAATGATGCTTTTGTTCTATCGGTATAACTGTTAATTATAATACAGGAAATAATATAAATATACTTTTTTTTTTTAAAACTTACTCGCATTTACACCAATCTGTATTATAATTTCCAAGTGAACAAATTGTATCAGGTTGTGATTTAGCTTTATCATAACAATATTCTGCTTTACTCTCATCTTTAATCATCATAAATTTATTTGGCATACAAATTTCTGTAATAAATGATCTTTGAACAACTCGAGGATCTGAAGCATTAACAAATTGAGGAAATATTGTTGCCATTGATGCTTGATAACAACGTGTATGTAATGCTGTACGCCATGAACTTAATGGATCACTTGCATTACATATTTTACAATCATTTATTATCCAATGATTAAATGATATTGCAAGAAGATGGAATACAAAACTTACTAATATTGTAAAAAATGAAACACTACCTAAACGTTCTAGACGTTTCATCGTAATATTTTCTTTTTATCAAATGTATTTCTTTTTTCTACAATATTATAAATGTAAAAAAAAACAACATATTCTCGAAATATATGTATCGTACATATACTTATTCAAGCATATCGACTGAATCATCCAAATAATTATTTATTAGATGAATAGAGCTATTTATCTCCATCTATTCAGTCGTATTATTTTATCGTAATAAATTAGAACCAATTTTTTGATATTTTTTTTTTTTATTTAAAAACTAAACTAAATATTAAAATGGATTTATTATATCAAATTTTTTCATTATAATTATGTCTTCAATATGTTAAATAATTAAAAATTAAATATAATAAACTAAGATAAAATATGTCGCTAATAATCAGATTTTTGATTATAATGTGTATCTGTCAAATTATATATTAACTAACTTAGTTTAATATGCTAAATTTATATATTTGTGTATGTCCTTTTATGAATTATTTTTCAAAAATTCATTCAAAGATCAATAAGAAATCGTTTTGAATTCTATATCATGAGAATTATTTATATTTTGATGATGAATCGTAATATAATCTTATCGCTAATTGATTTAATAAATCATTGGTTTTCATTATAAGGAATACAACTGTAAATTCAAACAATATTTTCAAAATACGTCATAATGAATATTATACTACGTTTTTTTTCTCTTCATGATGATATTATACACCTTCATTCAACCGTGAAATACGAAAAGTATACGATGTCCTAGAAATGACTCACCAAAAAAAAAACGTTGTGTATCTTTATCATACCATCATTGAATGAGCTGATTTTTTTTCTTAATGATACAAAAAATTATTCAGATTTTGGATTGTTCTAGAATCTAACACAAAATCTTTATCTTCTTAAATTTTATTAATTTTTTGATAATTTATTTGAATTATTAAGTTTTCTATTTGTCTTATTCAACTTCTCAAGACTTTTAAAAGATTCTTTCGAAATTTATTGCACAGGAAAATTCTGAAAATCTATTATTAAATCCTATTTTCTCACGTTTTTTTCTACAAATTGTTATAGCAAAAAAACTTTTTCATTGACATCAACAAATGATGGTGTTACATATTCCCCTCTATTATCATATATGTTCATTCTCTTTCTTTATTTCTTTCTTTACATATGCATGATGTCATCTATATCTATCTCTTTCTTTCTTTACACGATATCATATATATCTATTTCTTTCTTTCGTTCTGTCAGGTATTTTTCCTAGTGTGTTCTCTTGGTTTTCTCCCTCTATTCTAGTGTCTCAGGTATTTTCCCAACGGTAGTATATTATCCATTGGTATATTCCAATTGTCTTCCAACAATTGGCATATATATACGCGTATTCTCTCATGTAAGGGTGGTGTGCCATCATTCTCTTAATAAACGTTATTTAACTGATGGCATTAGAGCCAAAATCCTAGAAAATGTTACATAGTGCTAAAAAATAAGAAATTTATACAGTCAAATAGGCAGTTGATCGATAGATTTTCGTGAACGAAACACTTCATCAATAGTAGTATATCTATGAAGGTTTTAGTAGTTTCTAGGAATATTTTTTTCTAAATCTTTTGAAGTTTTTCTACAAATTTCGTTACACATTTTGATATAAAACGGATGATTTTAGGTTATAGGCTAGTATCTGGTTGAAGATGTAGACGACAGCGACAATCTGGTTCAAGACATAGCTAAGGATGAGAATCGATATTTGAGAATCATGGTTCTCTTTTGTTACAATTAAAACTTAATGTATACTATGTAGAATGATCAAAAAGTTCTTGAAACTTCGTTATCTCTATTAAGAGAAACGACATTTCATCCATCTCTCTACGCCATATATTTAAGATAGTTGTTGTAATATTACATGAGAAATTTTATTCTTTTAATTCACTTTTAAGATACCTTTCTGAAGTAAACAATAAGTACCGATTGGATCTTTGTAATCAAGAAGAAAATAGCGATTTTTGATTTTATAATTTAAAACAAGTTTTTTTTCTCTTGTCCGTGAGTATTTTCTCTGCTAAACTGTTGCAGCTAGTAATTATCCCTTTGAATACCATGCAACGACATTTTTGTCCACAAACAGGGACGTAGCCAGGATTTTTAGACCAATGGGCAAACTTCTCATATGTCAAAAAAAAACTATGGGCAAAATGGGCAAATTTTTTTTAGATGGGCCAAAACTATTTTCGTGCAAAAATATATTGATAAGTAAAAAATCAAATAATGAAGTGTAGCTCTTTTAACAACAAAAATTAATGAAATGTGGTTCTTTTAATATTGCAAAAAAATCAAATATAGCTCTAATATCACAAAAAAATGAAAAATTGTAGTTAAATAAAGTACTGTGTCGTTTTTCATTCGACATAGCTTAGTGTTTGTATTTTTTTTTAAACAGAACAACAGAATGATAAGTGCACAATTGTATATATATGTCGCAGTAGAAATTAAAATTCTACTAGTTGAAATTAAAATTTCATTTTCTACTAGTGCAACTTAAAATCACCGCTTATTTTAATTTCTTCTAGTAGACAATGAAATTTCAATTTCTACTATAGGAGAATTTAAAATTCTACTAGAAGCTTTTATTATTGAAGAATTTTAATTTCTACTGTAGTAGAAATTAAAATATTTACTTAGACAATGATGATATGTGTCATATAGCATACGCTTTTTTTAGTGAAGGAAACAGAAGTACAAGAAATTATTTAATATATCAAGGAGTTTACATCTATATATTTGAACACGATTTCTTTTTAGCAGGATTATTTGACTTAATACCATAAGCAACTTGTAATTCTCCAATAGTAACTAATTTAGAATGCTTATGAATCCAGAATTTAAACTGAGCTTCACCACAACCATTTTTTAATACCAATATAATATCATTATAAACAGATTGTGTGATAACATACTTCAAACGAAATTTCTCATTTAAAGATTCAATATGTTAATTAACTTCAGAATAAAATGGCTCCATATGGAATTATATTATAATATCTTGTCCGTTTGATAGTATTACGAGACGTTTAGATTACAATTACAATTTTTTTTCTTTCTTTTTTTTCTTTCGACATATCATCATTGTCTAAGTATATATTTTAATTTCTACTACAGTAGAAATTAAAATTCTTCAATAATAAAAGCTTCTATTAGGATTTCAAATTCTCCTATAGTAGAAATTGAAATTTCATTTTCTACTAGAAGAAATTAAAATAAGCGATGATTTTAAGCTGCACTAGTAGAAAATGAAATTTTAATTTCTACTGCGACATATACATGTTCTTTTTTTTCAATCATAGACGGAAGAAGATGAACTATAACCTATCTCGTCCAGTTTATCATCTTGTTTCTTCGTCCGCATCAGTGTTATAAGAAAAGATGAAAGAAAAAAAAGAACAAGTATGCATACATACAATTGTGCACTTGTCATTTTATAGTTCTGTTTTGTTCTGTTTAATTTTTCACAGAAAGAACAAACAAAGAGTGCATGTAATGATTCAGACGGAGGAAAAGAAATACGGATACTATCTAATTCAAAGAGAAAAGGCAATGCTGAAAATCTAAAATTTCAATGGGCAAAAATTTGCTAAGAAAAATTACAATGGGCAAACCTCAAAATGAAATGGGCAATTGCCCATTTGCCCCCCCCCCTTGGCTACGCCCCTGTCCACAAATATAAATTGTTAAAATGAATCTTTATTCAAATTTATTATTTATATTTTAATTAATCTGATATATCAGAATTCTCATAATACACTTCATTCCAAAAAGTCAATATCGATCAATTGACATTTTACTTAAAAAATGGTAATTTTTTCCCTAGACTGTAAGGATAGAGTCTAGAAATAGATATTCATATCGCTGCACGTATCATTTTTGTTGGTAACATAACACAAACGACTATTTTTTTGGTAAAAAATGGACAGATAACTATAGTAAAAAAATACGATAAATGCATATATAAATACAAGTGACATTCATAGAGAGTCGATTCACTTGGCCTTAGACTGAAAGTATAGTGATGCGAATACAGTTGTTTATTTCTATGAACCGCGATTCATTATGCAAGGCTGTGTGTAACAGAAGAACTTGATTATAGTGGATATTTGATAATTATGGTTGAAATAATTGTAAAGGAGATGATAAAGATCACACAATCACTACGATTTAAATTAATCGAACAGTATTAGTTAAAAATGACGATCATCGTTTAAATATTTACTGTAATTGGTTTATGGATCAAAGCTGTAACAATAAGTAGATGATTTATCAAAAAATTAGAATTTTATAGGTTAGTTTCAGGGTTGCCAGATCTTCTGAATTTATCAGAAAATTCTGATTTTTTCGATTTTTTCTGTCCCTTTTCTGCCGTTCTGAATTCATCTGATTTTTTGAGGTTTTTCCGCATTTTTCTGCATCGCGGTTTTTTTCTAAGTTTTTCTCGTATCAAATGTTTGACCATGACTTTTATCAGCTATCACTACGCCATCTTTAATTTCCTGTAATCATTGGATAATTCACTCTATGGAAAGTCATATGGTACGATACACATGGTCTTCAATCTACTCTAACTTCTTTGAAAATAGTTGAAATCAATTTCTTATTTCTATGAGAAGTTATTCAAAGCAACACTATCTCTAAGAAACTAAAGTTCAATATGAATTCTGATATTCCTTGTGAAAATTTTTTTAAATTTATTTTAACTCAAAAAGACTTATTGAAACAAATAGTTTCGAACGAAAAGTTTATGAAAAAAAACGCATTCTTGATGAATGAACTTCAGTTTTTTCGGTTAGTGTTTTTAGCTGTATATATGTATAGATAATTTACTTTGTGTTGCTTTTCTTGTACTTATTGTATTCTTTCTTAAAAACAATGCTTTCTAGTAGTTGTATATTGAGTGTATTCTTTTTACTATTGACGAAGTTTATATAAATAGGTGATAACTGAAAAGAGAAATTGTTTTTTGCAACAGAAAAGAACTAATTTAAGCGTTGCAAAATTAAATAACAGCTTTCTGAATTTTTTTCCGAATTTAATGGATATTTTTTCTGAATTGAGATGGAAAATTTCCGATTTACAACTTTTTCATCTGGCAACCCTGGTTAGTTTGCATATAATATTATGACAAATAAAAATCGTGTTCTTTGACTTATCTCATATAATTCTTTGTTTGAGTTCAAACTGCGTCATTATAAGCATTCTTCTATATGCATATTAATATCACTAACTATTCGTGAAAAAACATGCTATGCAAATACGCAAAGTGTTTTCATTAGGTATCGCGGACTATTTCGTACATGACTGTTCGTCTACTCCTCTTTCAAATAAAGTCTTTGGGTATTTAATCATGAATTACAATGATATTGTACTCAGGTCTATCCAAAAGTAATGTCGCGTCTATGCTATTTCCCTATAAAAGGGTCAAAAAGTTCTTTTTTTTTAATAAAATGATAGAGAAAATGGAACTCTATTTTTCTATATTATTTCATCACTATCCAACTAGTAGTATACTAATAAAATTTTGTGCAGAACTAATCGTGTATGAAACTTAACTTTAGTACTAATGTCCATCCAAAAAGTCCGTGCGTGTGACTGTTTTTTTCAATAACTTTTGCTAGGAACAAGGTAGAGACCTGCGGTTTTCGGCGTTCGACAGCCAAGGTGAAGAGGCATCTTTTTATTAGCAAAAACTTTTCTGGGACGCAATTCCGAAGTCGACTTTGTAAAGAATCTTTAAAAAAAACAAACTAGATTTTCAAAAATTTGCATGATGGCCTATTGATTTTTTTACATATTTTGAATCTCCATCGAAAACTGGGTCTACTCATATATGTTCAGAACCTTTTCGTGACATTTTTTTTTCGTCGAAAGCCTCTGCCCTAGGGTCATGTCAATAGATAAGGTTAATCAAAACGTCGTTTTTATCATTCAGTCTGTTGCCTTTTTGTGTTCTAATAACATTTTACAACTTCTGACGTTGCTTTCCACTGTCCAAGTGACCTTTTGATTAACTTTATTTATTGATACGACCCAAGGGCAGAGGCTTTCGACGAAAAAAAATGTCACGAAAAGGTTCCGAACATATATGAGTAGACCCAGTTTTCGATGGAGATTCAAAATATGTAAAAATATCAATAGGCCATCATGCAAATTTTTGAAAATCCAGTTTGTTTTTTTAAAGATTCTTTACAAAGTCGACTTCGGAATTGCGTCCCAGAAAAGTTTTTGCTAATAAAAAGATGCCTCTTCACCTTGGCTATCGAACGTCGAAAACCGCAGGTCTATTCAAGACTTCTCCAACTTTTTTCAGAGATCAAAAAAACTAGTGAAATTCAAGCAGTAACCAAAGAGATCGATTCAATATATCTTTTGACTTCAGAAGGGTATTTTACGAGTAAGTTAAAAAGATGAAACTTCCCATATAATATTCCAATGAATATCTCAAATATATTGGTGTAGATTCTATGTATCATTAGATAGATCCGATAGTTTCTATGAATCCTGATAGCGATAAAATGACGAGATTAAAATTCTGTCGACGAATTTTATGTTTTATTTCCGCTAATATAGAGAATTATCATATTTATTGTAAATAATTTATCTGAATAAACAAGTATTAATTCGATCGGAATTTATTTTGTTAACTATTCATGTGAATAAAATTTATTTTTATTTTTAAAAATAGAAAGTTATAAAAATTGTAAAATAAAAGATTTAATCTTATTAAGAATAGAAAAGAAGAAGACGAACTTTGATCTTTTATATTAAATTTGTTGAAGTTTTTTTAAATAATTTTCATAAATATTATATTTTGTTTGATCAGATTTCGATAATTGAAGAGCTTTTTGTACATATTTTAATGCATTTTGTTTATTTCCAAGATATTGATATGTTGTTGCTAAATTAAAATATATTTCAGATAAATTTGGTAATTTTTTTATTGATAAAGATTCATAAGCTTTTTTATCATAAATTGTTTCAGTATTTGAAAAATAATTTTCAAAAAAATTTTCATTAAAATTGATTTTTGAATTAATTACTAAATAATATTTAAGAGATTTTTCAAAATGAATTAATGCTTGAGAATAATTTTCTTCATTTTGATATAATAATCCAAGATAATTATGATCATTTATAAGATTTCTTTCATTTATATTATTTATTGAATAATCAATATCAAGAACACGTTGAAAATATTTAATTGCTAAATCATTTGAATTATTTTCACATAAAAGTATTATATGACCAATACTTAAATATAAATTTCGAAGTTTTATATTTAATGGTGATATATGTTGACAATATATTTCAAGTGATGTTAAATAATGTTCAAGTGCTTTTTCATAATCACAAAGTCCTTCTTTACATATATTACCTAATTGAATATGAATATAACCATTTTCTTCCCAATTACAATTATTATTATCGATTTTATTATGGAATTTTTCATACATTTCTTGGGCTTCACGATATTCATCTATCAATATACAAAAAAATCAAATATTTTTTATATACTATCATGTCGTTTACATAATGTCGAGATTTGATCGCTCAAATTTTTAGAAATTATAGAGTTCTTCACACTACATTTTGTGAGATATTTTGGTTTTTTAGTAAAATGTATTAAGACTACTCCTCACCTCCTTCAAAAATCGACCGCAGCTCAGGTACATGCTATAAAGGTGAAATTGTTAGAACTGACGCGAGGAGGGTGTGTTTAAGGTTTTAGCTTGATATCCTGACGTTTGACAAAGATATGAATCAAGCGAGGCTCAAAAACTGCTCATTTTGTTCGCAAGATTTTTCTGTGGGTCTTCATTCAATATACAAAATATGTTTTTTGTTTGAAAGAGCGTCAAAAACTGTAAATTCTGTGAAGCTCGGTTTTTTGAATGAAGATTTGCTATTATTATATTGAAAAGCATTTTTGTAATTAGAGCGTCACTTTTTGAGAGTTTTTCGAATGAATGAACTTGTCAATCCTTCTCTCTTCTTGGTAGATGAAAGTTTAAAAAAAGGAATCTCACAGAACCTGCATCTTGAGATGCTCTTTCAAAAAGAATATATGTATACTGAATGAAGACCCTCCAGACAAATCTTGCGAACAAAATGAGCAGTTTTTGACCCTTATTTGGTCCATATTTCTGTCAAACATCAGGATATTGAGCTAAAAATGTTAACACAGCCTCCTCACGTCAGTCCCAACAAGTTCTGAAAATTTCACCTTTATAGCATGTACCTAAGTCGAGAGCGATCTTTGAGGGAGGTGTGATCTTAAGTAATAATAAAGTAAAATTCAAAAATGCTGCATCTGTTATAATCTAATGTTAGCAACTATTTTTCAACAATCAAATAACACAGAAAAAAAGAGAAAAAGACGCTTTATCTGTTTATAAGATCAGAAAGTTTCTGGAAGCCTTCTATACAAAAATAAGATGGCTGGGACACTGTTTCTTTTATGACCTAAGTAAATTTCAGCACAAAACTGTAATAAATATCGATAAAATTCTCAAATCGACAGTTTATAAATCGAGTCTATTTTAATATAAAATATTTTATCTAAAAATTAAATGAGGTCGTTTAAAAGAACATTACAAAAATTCTATTTTGCAAAATTTCTCAATCAATTTTTCGATTCATAATGTTACTCTACTAGGTTATCAAGAACTTGATCATTTTTATATAAAGATACGAATATCATGAGACAAATTTAACGAAATATATTCGGAAATAAATCTTATTACTAAGCATTTCTGAATTAATTTCAACACAAAAACCATGATATATTTTGGAGATAGAACATTAGCTTTATTTTATATTATAGTTTAGAATATATGAACCACTCAAAAAGGTTTTTCCACTGATTATCCTGAATAGCATAATTCACGTGTAACTATTTTATCATAATACCGAGACATATTTAGGATTATATGAAAAATTTTAGACTGATAAATCTTATCTTACGTTATATTTTTAAATTAATTAGATGACTGTTTTATTGTAATGATAAAAATAGTATGTTTAATTTTACATACTATATCCTAAATATATCTAGGCATTACGACAAAATAGTTACACTCAAATTATATCATTTAGAAAAATCGATGGAAAAAAAACTTTTCAAATATTTGACTAACCATTTTGATTTGAAGCAATTGTGTCACTTTCATGTTCATCTAAAGAGAAAAAGAAATTTTATTGATTTTTTTTTAAATAATTAATATAAAAATGTAATACCATATGGACTTGGTGTACGTAACAATTGATGTGTATTTGAATAATCAGATATTCGAGTTTTTGATGTATCAGTACATAACTTTAAATAAAATTAAAAAATAAAAATTATTTTAATTAAAAAATTTTCTTACCGAACTTTTATCTGATGTTTTTTCTTTAAATAATGGATAATTTGATAAATATTCATTGAATCGACATCTTTATTTAATATTAAAAAAAAAAAGATTTTTAATAAGAAAAAAAAAAGGCAAACAAACATTTGACAAGGTTGTCCTCCTTGAACATTTAAAATAGCAAATGAAGCTCGTTTTCCACCTAATGGTACACCATTTTTATGTTTATATTCACAACAAACTGATATACGACTATCAATAAAACCATTTACATATAAACTTAATGCAAAAGGATATTGATTATGACGTCGAGATTCAAATGTAAATTTTTCTAAATGAAATAAATGTTTTCTAAAAAAATTTCTTTTTTTTTAATTAATAAAAATAAAACCATTTGGTTGAAGATTATTTTTATAAATAATTATATTTTCTCCACCACAATGTTGTTGCATAACAATAATTTCATAACTATTTATTTGATAATTAAGATTTGTTTGTGGACCATAATAAATCATTGTTATTTGACAGTAATTTTTTATATTTATATTTGATTTATTAATCTAAAAAACGAAAAGAAATTTTCTTTAAATAAAAAATTAAAAATACTTTTGGACTTTTATATCGTGTAGAAAGAATTGGTTTTGTTAATGAATGTGGTGGATTAATTGATGATACATTTGATGAAATTTGTTTATTTTCATCATGTTTTTTATTCTAAATATAAAATATTTTTATATAAAAAAAAAATTCGATTTAAAATTAGAAATAAAACTTGTTTTTGTTGTTGATAAACATTATTTGAATGACTTGTTTTAGGTCGATTAAATACAGTAAAATCACTTGAACGTAATTGTCGATATTGCTGTTTTGATTCCTAAAATATGTTTTTTTATTTTCGTGAAAATTATTTTTGAACATTAATTTAATTAAAAATAAAACTTTTGTATTTTCAACAAGAGTTCGTTTTGTAGTTGCTTCATATTGATTACGAATATTTGCTTGTCGAGATTTTTCTAATTCAATAACACTAAATTTATAATAAAATTAAAACAAAAAAAAATTTATTATTATTATTACCGTTGAACAATTCCATGTGATAATAAAGCTCGAACATGTTCTTGTCGAGAACGTTCATTCATTTTTAATTCATATTCTTTATATGATACTATTTCACCATGACGATTTATCTATTTATTATATATTTAATAACAAAAGAAGATTTTTTTTATTAATATTAAACATACTAATCCTATTTTTCTAAGATGTTTTTGAATATTTTTATTTTGAAAATATGTTTGTAAATGTGGATCATGAAGACTTGAATATGGTCTTTAGAATAATTAAATATATTTAATAATAAAAAAATAAAGACAAATTATTAAACTTACAATGAATTATTCATGGATATGTTCACTAACGATTTTAAATGTACTTATTTTGCTTCTTTAATATTAATAAAGTGCTCCTTCTTGTCCTTCTTATGCTCTTATGTAAGCAAATAGCTAAAAAAGAAAAAAAAAAGACGAGAAAAAAAAACGAACAAGAAGAACAATTATACATGACAAATTTTTTTTTTGTTTTTATTTAAATCAATTTAATCACATGGATACATACACAACCGAATACATTACATTTTAAAACGACATTAATATAAATTACATACTGAAAAAGAAAAGATTAGTTTTTTTTTATTATTTAAATAAAGTAATACAATTAATAATGAAAATCTTTTCAAAGATTTCTTTATTTAATTTGAATTAATAAGATTTCTATATACAAATTTTATTTTATGTATTATATATAAACATAAGTCTATTCTTAGAATATTAATCAACAACAATATCCAAATTATCTATTCGAATTTGAACGGAATAAAAAAAAATAATTTGTTTTAAAAACTGATATTTTAAGTAATTCAACGAATTTTATAATCCATTTAAGTAAACCTTTACATATACCAATATATTTTTAACCAAATCATTCAATATTTCTTGCCATGACTATCTAAATTTGATTGAATCTTTGTTTATATATATGACTGAATAAATTTTTTCACATACTTATCGAAGAGATTGATGATAATATTATGTAACTCTCTATAAAAATGTTCTAGGATTATGCCTACTGTTTCTATAAAATATTCTATCAGAATAAATTCAAACAGTAAATAATTTGATAAAATTTCGTTTATAAAAAGACAACATTGAAATTGAAGCACATTATATTTGAAGTACATAAAAAACATTGAAATCATTTATTGATTGTACACCTACTTAGAAAAATACTTCATCAAACTTACATTTTTGTCTGAAATTTCATTCAGGTAATATAGCAATCAATAACAGTAACATAAAAACTTGTCTAAATATACAATCTTCTATGTTCATATTTGAAAGGATTATATTTATAGAAAGAGCTATTTATTGTTAAAAGGAAAAAATGTAGTATTTTAAGATTCGATTCATTCATCTAATTGAAAACTATGATCCATTAACATTTTCTCTTCACTCGTTTTTTTCTGTTGTTCATTGTATTTTCATGTTCTTCCATGTTATTGAACTTTGATTAATTGTTAAATTTCTCAATTATATCACGAATTAGAGACTAAAAACTGAGATTAATCCAATCTTGAAAGAGTCAAATCTGATACGTTTCGATTTTTCTTTTGTTTTTAAATAGATTACTCAGTAAAAAGCTGATATGTATCTACAAATATAAGTTTATTGATCTTAAATGAATCTAATTAGAGAATATTCTCAAGTACCAAATCGTTTTTAGGTCAAGTCTATTATTCCTTCGATAGGTCCTAATAACCAATGACAAAATCCAGAATAGTTTCGTTGTCCAGATCTTCATTCCTAAGATATTAAAGTTTTACTATACTTTTTAACAAAATATCGTAATTCTCTTCGAGGCTCATTTAAAACTCGGCTTTCGAAGTTCTACTTGAAACTTCGTAGAAATAAAGATTCCAATGAAATTAATTCATTCTTAAAAAAATCTAGTAAAACTTTGGTATCTCTCGAACGGAGATTTGGACAATCAAATCATTCTAGACTTTTTCATTGCTCATTATGACCTATTGAATGAGTATAGATTTGGCTCAAAAACAATTTGACACTAGAGAATGTATCATCGTAAAGTTGAATTTTTAATCTATATTCGAAATTATTAGATTGATATTCTCGGATGAATACTTTTTTTTATGCCTGTAAACTATTTAGTAGGCAAGAAAAAGTAATTTTACTTAGAAATAATTATAAATGAATTGTGTAGATATTTCTTTGTTGACTTTTATGAATAACATGTAAAAGATGTTCATCAGAGATGAGAAATCTGCTACTGCTGCATCACAATGAATTTTTAAAACGGTTTTAAACGCCACTGGTATGTACATATTGAACTGAGACTATTTTTATTAATTGATGAAATTTATTGAGAATCAGAGTATTACATATTTGGATATTAAAATTTTGTGCAAATTCATGCAGTTTTATAATGCTCTCTCAAAATCAGTTACCATTGCTTCAAGGAGACTTTAAAAAATTATTAAAAGTAACATGTCAAAAGAAATAAAGTTCAAATACAATTTTATCTCAATACTCATTTCTTTCGTACTATATAAACTCATAAGTAACTAGACACCATTATAAATATATCTATAGGTGAATTAAATTATTAATATATGTCTTATAAAAGAATAAATACCAATAGGATCCAACCATCCGACAGGATTTTATAGGATTCCGTCGAAAAAGTGTCAGTTGTTGCAAATTCTTTGAGCAGTGATTTAAGCACTACTTACGCATGGTCTTTAAAGCCTATCGGATCCGACTATCGGATTTAACATAGAATCCGATCGGATCACAACACTTCGGAATCCAATGTGATTCCGTCACAAGGATTTTGTCGGATCCGATGTTATTTTGTCGCATTCGTTATCGGATCCGACTCTTGGATTAGTCCACCTGGGTAGATAATTAAAAATATAAAGAGAAAAAAGAAATCTCTTTTTCAGTATACTTCTATTAAGTATTGAAATGAAATTTATTTTAATTAAGTAAAAAAAATGTCTTCAAATGATACATATATTCGTCAACTTCAATTATCAACACAATATATGACATTTGCATATGGTTTTCCTGTTCTTATAATTGGTTTAATAGGAAATATATTAAATATAATTATTTTTCTTTATTTGGGTAATTATAAACGTAATTCATCATCATTTTATATGCTTGCTAAATCATTTTTTGATTTAAATGCACTTATTATTGGTCTTATTGGTCATATATTAATTCAAGGTTTTCGTACAAATGCAATAACAAGTGAAAATTGGTGTAAATTTCGTATACCATTATTATATATAAATTCACTTTGTTCATATACTTGTCTTTGTTTTCAATCAATTGATTCATATATATGTTCTTCACGTAATGCTAATATACGTAAATATAGTACTGTTAAAAAAGGTCATTATTTTATTTTTATATTTATAATCATTTGGTTTTGTAATGAATGTCCATATTATTTTTTTACTCCATTATCTATAATACCAAATTGGAGATGTCAAACAACAAATACAATATATGCATTATATCGTAGTTATTTTACAATACTTACATTATCAATATTTATTCCTATTATAACAATTTGTTTATTTGGTTATCTTACATATAAAAATATTCATACATTAAATACATATGAACGAAGTAGAATATCTACATTTTCAAAACAAACAATAAGAATGACATTATATGAAATTGGTATTGTATTAATATTTCAATTTCCATATGGAATTTCACAAATTTATTTTATTAGTACAACAAATATTGTTAAAGATATATATCGTCAAACACAAGAACAATTTGCAAATGTTTTTTTCTTTATTTATGCTTATAATGCAAATGCAGTAATTTATTTTCTTAAATATTTTACAATTTTTTTTATTTTATTTTTAGGCTCCTTTCTATTGTTATTATCTAGCATCAAAACAATTTCGAAAACAAGTTATTGATATACTTAAACGATTAAAATCTAATTGGCGAAGAAATCAAGTTCTTCCATTAACTCAAACAAGTCATACTCCTATTCAAAGACAGGCAACAAATATATAAAAAGGACAAATACTTTCTATTTATAAGAATTTTTATTGTTTATTATTTCAAAATCTTAACCTTGAATGTTCTTTATTACGACATAAAAGAAGAAGTCACTATTTTAATAAACAATGTAAAAAAAAAGGATATTTATAATTTAATACTTCAGGATATTTTGAGTGTATAATCAATGATACAAAAATTTATGAATAAAGAAAATTATTTTTATTAAACTATGACGTTCATATAAATAGTATGTTAATAGAACTACGTAGATGCTTATATTTCATAAAAATTAATCTGAATTTATTTAAAATGACGATAAAAATCAACTCATTTAGCACAAATCTTAGCATAATTTAACTAAACGAATAATTAAACAGTGCAATATTTTATTTCTTAATTTTGCTAAAGATTTTAATACAATTAAATAAAATTCAAACACTGACGAAACACTTTTCAAACTCATTTTCTGAGATATTTTTTATTACACTTGATATAGATATTTAGCCAAAAGATACATTGTACAACATCTGGTGACAACGATAGATGCATCATTATATGTTGATCTCCTCTTATGTTAAATAATTAATAACATTTTAATATTTGAAAATCAACCATGATCATCAAGTCATTCTATACTTTTTACATCTTCAAAAATACGAATATTGAAATAATTGATTTTCAGAAATATCTCTTCTTTTTATGTATATTAAATATATTATGAATGACAATTTCTTTGTAAATATCCGAAATACTTGCTTCATATTGTTTCATTTATTAATACATCAAATCAATTAAACAAATCGACTGATTTGATTTTTTTGATAATTTATTTTCTGTCTGATTTTAATACGGTCAATAGAAGATATTTTATCTATCATCATTTGTTGTATTTTATGTAATAAAAAAAAAATTTCATTTAAACTCATCTGTAGAATAGAAACAGGTTATAAAATATAAAGTCATATGGACAGTGCCAAGTTCATACGGTATAGAAGAAAAGATGGTGACACTACTACAAAACATATATGCAAAAAACTCAGTCAGCAGTACGAATAGCGAAAAACCAATGAGAGTGGTTCTGCACAGATGTTAGAATCCGACAAGGTGATCCTCTGTCACCACTGCTGTTCATTACATATCTACAATGCTCAGAAGAGATCAAAAGAAGAATAGGCAAAGCAACTGGAGCAATGGCGTCCTTGAAACACATTTGGATGGACAAGAAACTAACAATACAACACAAACTCGAAATCCTAACAGTGTATGTCTTTAGAGTACTATTATATGCCTCAGAAACATGGACCTTGAAGGAGTTCGACAAAATAAAACTACTTGCATTCAAAATGAAACATTACCGGAGGATACTACGAATCAGTTGGAAAGACATAATATGAAATAAGGATATAAGAAAGACGATATCGCAAGTAGAAATTATAGTAGACATACTTAAGAAAAGGAAACTAAAATTATTCGGCCATATCAATAGAATGGACAATAACAGACTGATAAAACACATACTATTTCCAAAAATAGATGGAAAATCCCGAAGAGGATGTCTGCGTGGAGAATGGCTGAACGGCATCAAAGACTGGTGTGGGCGCAACAGACAAGACTGACAGATGTGAAAGAGACTAATCCGTACAGTGGTTGGTACCAACAGGCGATAAGCCTTAAATTCAATGAAGAAATATGAATGATTATTAATCTTTATTGTATTTTATAGAAATAAAAGTTTATTGGTTATATAAATATTAATTCATCGAAAAAAAATATTAAATAATCTCAGCACAATTCTTTTACGCTTGTTTATTAATATAAAAATATTTGAAAAAAAATATTGAATGTTCAAATGATTAACTTAATTGTCTGTATATGTAATATTAACACAATGATTAACACATCCACAAGATGGTGGACAACATTGTTGATTCTTTTTACATTGTTCTTTACTGATACAACATAATGAATCCTTTTTGCACAGCTGTTCCGCCGTTTCTGTCGTACAAGCTATGTTACAATGAACATCTTGTTGAGGACATTTATCAGCTGAATTTTACAGAATCATGACTTTTTAAATATGAATATTAAATAAAACTTACGATAAGGTACAGCAGCAGATTTGATATAATAGCACAAAACAAAGAGTGTTAAAAGAAGAAAGATACTGCGCATATTGTATATTATATGAATGACAAAAATACTTGAGAAGAATATGTGTGAGCGTAAGTGTATATATATATACACACTAATTTTTTTTTCTTTCTATTTATTCTGTTTAACGTCATTTTTGATGCGTGATTTAGAAGGGTGGATGATCACGCCCAATAGTTGGTTAAGGACATTATATATTCATAAGTAAAATTACATTTGATATAAAAATGTATTACTAATTTTATACATAATATTAAATATACGTAATTGTGTTATTTTTACGAGCATGACTTGAAATGATTAGAAAATAGTAACACATCAGTATTTTCACATCCATTGAGATGTATATGTCGCATGAGAAATTAAAATGTACATTTAAATAAATACCGCGTATATCATTTAATCTTTTCAAATCCATGACTCAGCCAATAGATGAAATGTCTTTGAGGTTCAATTTTTAATAGGGGCGGTATGTATTGTGAACGATTTCTTCAACACGTTTTAAAAGATCTTTAGAGTTATTTTGAGCTCATTTGGGTACTCTCCTGTAGAGCTAGCGAAGAAGCAATTTGGTCATCATTGTAGAAGAACTACAGGTGTAAGTCAAACATTTGATTGAGAACTATCGCAAAATCAACATTTTGAATACTATTAGGAGTCCTCTTTAACTTGGTTTTAACATCAGAAACTGAAATATTTTGGATTTCAGAAATGGGCTTTATCTGATCTCTTTGAAGAGGCAATGTCCTAAGAATCTATTAGGCGAACAACCTGAGTGACCTTATTAAGAGTTATAATTTTCATATAGATGCATTCATCGACGTCTCTTTCATGTCTTAAAGGAAATAACATCTTGATATCCTTTTGCATTCGTAGGTTCTTCAAAGATTAACATACGTTAAAAAGTGTCCTTTATTCGAGACGGTAGGTATGAAAGGACTAAGTAAATATTCAAGTGTCACTCCTTTTTTAATGAAAGAATTTTATAAATTACTTGATAAACTTATTAAAAGTATAAATTACAAGGACCAAGATAAGTTTTCAGTGAAACAGTCATTATATGATAATATAATTTTGATTCATCGAGATAAGTGGAGAGACTCTCAGCTCAAATTCTAGATAAATAAAAATTGGTAACAGGAATGTTGTACAATAGCATTTGTTCAACAAAGGAATGCTGTTGTCAAGCAGGAAAAGTTTATTGTAGTACTAAGTGTCATTCATCAAAAACGAATCCATGTTTAAATTTTGAGATAAATCTTTGTATTTTTGAAATAAAAAAAATAAAATAAAACTACTATTGTAGAATCAGGAACATTTGAAATTTTCTCCAATTTTAATTTCTCCAACGGCATATACAAGTAACGCTCGTCCCTGCGACTCGCTTAACCTTCGACTGAATACAATACACTCAATATTTATCACCTAATTAAATTCTACATTTGTTCACCACATACCATGGTGAAACCATTAATTCGTGAAAAAACACTACTTTGCGCATACAATGGTCTATTTAATTTCAGTCTGAATGTATCAAATAAAATAAAATTTCATCAAACTGAAATGTGAGTCTAGGAGTGAGGGAGGGATGACGGAGTGTGAGGGGGGATGAGTGAGGGTGAGCTTGTGATTTTGGGTACTATAGGTTTTAGCCGCCTGTACAGGGAACTAAGGCTTTTTAGTGAGACTACGTCGCACCAAGCGAGAAACGTTTGATTTGGAAGAAGTTGGTTTGTTCTTTTGATTTTAGAATTCAATTTGAAATAAAAAAGACCATAGATTCACTTTTCGATGAAAAATAACAAACCTCATCAATTCCTAAGGTCAATTGATCAATTCATGTATCACCATAATAAGCAATGTTGTTCATCACACATCATTGTGAAAGCCTCAGTTCGTGAAAAAATACTTCTTTTCGATGAAAAATACCAAACCTCAACAATTCCTAACATCAGTTGATCGATTCAGATACCATCACAATCAGCAATGCTGTTGATCAACGGTCATACTTCAGTGCCAACAAGAAGCGCGTGTGGAAGACAAGTTGCCATTAGCCTTTTAGACGATGTTCTTTTGACCTCAATGTTCTTTTGACCCTGACACAAACATATATACACACACGCAAACTATTTTTTTTTCATATGACCCTCCTTTCAGTCAAGGGAACATAGATTAGAAAAATATGCATTCAATTCTTATCTTTTATGCTTCAATATTAGTTTTTACTTATAAATAAAACATGAAATATTATATGATAGTTGAATACTTACTTCTTCCACTAAGGAGGGAGTCGATGCAATTGATAAATCGCGTTTGAACTCGGACTCTAAGCATAAGATAGAACTTAGTGAAGTATGGAAAATCTTAAAAGGATAGATGTCCATAGATCTTCTGCTTAGAATTAAAATTTTTTTTGTAACTCCAAGTAGAAGGCCTGTGAGCACCTAACCTTTTAATGTTTTTCAAACCTCACTCAGGTCTATCTCAAGCATGGAGTTCAAGCTCAAAAGCGATTTATCAGTTGTATCGGGTTCCTCGTAAGTGTATAGTAACTGGAATTTGTACTCTAGTATACTAGTGTATTCATTGAAGATAACCTACAGATGTTATTTCAACTTGAGAAAATTCTTTAAAATATATCGATATTTTTGAATTAGTTTTATTGAATAGAATTTTGTTTAATGAATGTATTTAATAATTTAATAAAATGACATGAGGAATTTTAATGAAAGTAAAACTTTCATAGATATTATTCTGATGTAAATTTGAACTTAATTTCAAAGTAGAAAAATATACGAATGAGTGAACTATACAGCGATTATATAGAAATAATCGAAATTTTATACTTCTATTACTAATTGAATGTATCTGTTGGATATAATTGTTTTAATTTATTCAAACATAGTATTTTATTAATTCTTGTTTATATTAAATAAATAAATAATTTTTTAATAATAAAAACACACGACTAACTATTAGTTTTATATAAAGAATTGATAGAAAATAAAAATAATTCAATAGAGTGGGTACATAATATTAAAAGGATAATGGTATGTTTTCTTATTGGTTTATGTATCTAATTAAATATCAGGTTTTGATTTTCGATGATAAGGAAAATTAGCTTCAACTGATTGAGGATCTTCTTTTCTTATTGTTATTATTTGACCATTATTAAAAAATTCTGGTGGAAGTTCAATTGCTATTTCCATGATATCTAAAAATAAAAATAATTTATTTTATTTTCTTAAATTTTTTTATACTTTCTGATTGAAGATAATCTCGTTTAGTAAATTTATTATTAGATAAATGATGTATTTGGTCTTTATGATAATCATTTGTATTCATAACTAATATTTTGCTTTTTTTAATATGAATTGTTTTTCCTCTTTGAATATGTTCTTTTGGAATATTAATATAAATATTTTTTACATTTTCACAATTATTATTATTATAAAGATCTTGAAAATGATTTATTGATTTAAATTCTTCATTTGAATTAACTCCTTCTATTATAAGATTTTTTCCAAAATGTAAAATATCTGGAAAAAATTCAATTATAATTTGAATTAATTCTATTTAAATAATAAAAAATATTGAAATTTTTTGATATATTATATATAATAATTAATTAAATAAAAAAAAACTTACCATTATCTTCAATATCAGATTCTAATTCATGATTAGAAGTAACTGATCGAAGATCTTGTTGTTGAGTATCAATTAAACATAAACCATGAATTTCTCGAATAAATTTTGATGGTTTTGATAAATGACAACCATCAATAAATAAATTTGAATGTTTTTCAATAAATAATGTTTGACCTTTTTCTATGAATTGTGGAGGAATATCAATTATTATATTGCTTAATGATAAACCTAAAATAGATATAAATTAATAAAAAATTTCATAGTATTTTAAAATAACTTTGTCTTGGAGATGCCATTTTGACTGCTTGTTGATTAGCGTGTAACTATCTGTTTATGACAATAGATGATAACAAATGACATTGGAGATTATTTTTTTCTTCTTCTTATTTCTTATTACGAAGAATTTTCATAATAAACTTATATTCTTTTATATTAATATGTGTTTCTATGAAGTCAATTATAATTTCTTATTAGATTGAATATTTTTTATTTAAAACGATTTGTATTATTATTAAATGAAGATTTAATTTTATAATATATATTAAATTTTGTCAATTTATGTATCATTTTTACTAATTATTTTAAGGAAATATCAAAACTATTTTTATGATTTTGTTTTTTGAAAAATAATACTTTTATTTAAGAAAAAAACTACTAAAAATTTCCAATAGTAATAATAATAATGTATTGTTTTCTATTAGTTTGAATGAGTAATACTGGATATGACAAGGCTAAACATTTATTATTAGATTGTCACAATCATCAATTAGTTTCGTCAATCAACATTATTTCTGATATATTTTCTATTGCTTCTTTGTTTTTTTATGATAAATATAGATAAGAATACAACTTAACAGTTGGATATATACAAGAATGTAACTGTCTTTTAGTAAATCGATTTTTCATTAACCACCATTAGTAGAAACTCTAGAAAAGTAGTCTAATTATGTTTTTAAAGTTAGTAAATATAAACAAATATTCTTTCAATGTATCTTTTTTTCTCATATTGATTTTAATTTTTATTAAAAATAAAATCTATACGATTGTTTCAAAATGCCATTTTCCACTATGTTGAGCGCAATAAAAATATTTTTTATGCTACCACAATGGTAATTACAAAAATATATATTATAAACATTTTTTATCATATTCAATATAGTGATAAGTAGTATTATCATGTAGCTTTTTCATTTTTAATAAGGAAAAGATTAATAGAGATTCGTTATTACTATTTTTGTAAAGTTTTTTTGGTGCATCTTTTAAAAGATTGAGATATATGGAAAATCAAATAATTCCGACAAAATATTTGTGTCATTTTTATATCCTATTAATATACTCATTTTTCTACGGAGAAAACTTCAGATCTATATAGAGTAAAGAACATAGGAGAAAAAAAAATCGTTTTTTTAATGTTATTTTTCATTCGATAACATTATCATGATGAAAATACTAATCTAGATAGTATGCGTAAAATTTTGTATGTGTTGGATGACTTTCAAGTAATAACTGCTTTTTATATTTCATATATAAAATTAATAAATAGATTGTATTTTAAAAAAATATACAAGCACAAGATACAGCGTGTAAAGTTCTACAATTTAAATAAGACTACTTAATTTATAGTTGCATATTTTGTTTAAAAAAAAACACAATTATATTCAACCAAGATTTTCTATTATCTTTCAATTCGAACATATTGAATGTGTTGCGGCCAGGAAATAAATCAAACGAACAAAACAGTTTTTCTATACTCGTCAATTCAATGATATGAAATATTTTCATTAATTTATCTTTAACAATAATTTTTCATTTTAATCAATTGATTAACATAGAGTTAATAAATTGCTCATATCTATGATGTTTTCGATATCCATTATTCTTTTGTCACTACAATTTCTGTGCATATTCATATCTTTTTTTTTCAAATTAAGCGAAGTTTATAACTTGTTCCTGTCTTTCATAAATGATTATATTTAATGATGTTAGAAAAATTACTTCAATCAATTTTCAAAATGAATTAATACTTGATTTGAACAGTTGTTAATTGTGAATTTTATCGAAATTTTATTTCAGTTTCAATCTATATGATTCCACTCTTCTTAATGTATAATAAGAAAAAATGCTTTGGATTATTCTTCATGATCGCTCTCTAATATTGATTGAGATCCTTTTTTATCTCAATCAAAAAGAAAAATATTATTATGTTTCATCATCGATAATAATGCTTGAAAAAATTGAAATAAATCTAATAAAATTATTTTTGATGAATCAATGTCATTGGATATAAAAGTTACTATTATTGGTACACAACCAAAACTGAAATTGGCTATACATCATTAAGAAACACATACATCAAAATAGTGTTATAAATCAACCTATATAATCTAAATATTTCAAACTATTTGATAAAATATGCCATCGTGTACGGAGGAAAATTGGAGCTATAAAGGGCCGTTTTTATCCATATACGATTGTTTGTCAGCATATTCTTACCGTATATAGCTGTATATGATCATATTTCTCCATAATACATGAGGCCATATTATGATCGTATGTCTTCATGACTGTATGTGGGGAAAGGCAAAGCAAAATCAAGATCATATGTGAAGACAAATAATGAATGTTTTTTCCCGTAAATCATCATGTATTTCCGTGCACAGTAACAAAGGCATACGATCTCATCTAAATCGCTGTATTTCTCCCTATATAGTAGTTTACGATCATGCTTGTTTCGGTTGTAATTTAATATGCTGTACGTAAGAGTAAATCTGAATATGTACAAATTTGAACATGTATTTAAGAAGAACTAAAATATAGGATATTTTTTATGTCATATATTCTTCATTGAAAACCAATGCATAGACATATTTCTTTAAAAAACTATCAGTTCATGTAGTTTGCCATTTTCACATTTTAGTTGATTTTTCTATAAGATTGATATTATCTGCCTTAAAAACTTTCATTTCTGCTTAAAAAATGAACACACTT
Source organism: Macrotrachela quadricornifera (assembly GCA_022393335.1). Classification (NCBI taxonomy): domain Eukaryota; kingdom Metazoa; phylum Rotifera; class Eurotatoria; order Philodinida; family Philodinidae; genus Macrotrachela; species Macrotrachela quadricornifera. Next base: position 64,749 of record JAJEKB010001367.1, on the reverse strand, counting down.
TTAAATATAAAAAAGCATGATTTTACCTCAATTAACGGACGGTTTTCGAAGAACTAAAATATTCATACAAACAGTAATGAAAAACTATCAAGCAGAAGAAATGCGATAAGCTGTGTTTTACTCTGATTAATCGGCAACTTTCACGATCAGTTATATCAACATGGGTTAGCAGATTCTATCAATGATATGACTCTTACTTTGAATAACGATCTCATATTTCAAATGATTTTCTCGTTAGTCAATTTGCACATATATATGATAATATGACCAAAATTTCGTGAACATATTTAACTCCATTCAAAAATGACTTTTTTAATTCTCAAATGTTGTTTACGCATATATTTATAATAACTAGGTGTAAAGCTTTGTGTGTATATTACAACACTAAAATTTTCAAATTGAAAAGTCATTACAAATATTAGCTCTTTTTAGATTAAATGTTTGAGTCCTAGAATTAAAAGTCAATTTATTCGTATTTGTCTTAGTATAATCATGTGTATCTTTATATTGTAATAAAACATAGTCTATTTACCTCTTCCCATTCGTCAATGAAGATATAGTTTAGTTTTGTCTATTTATTTTAGAATTGGTATTAAGCAGGTGGGACTTCATTTATATTTCAGCTTGAATTACGCATCTCATGTTATCTGATCTGTCTCGACGTGATGGTAAAACAGCATATTGTTATTTAATGCTATTCCTCATCAAGATTAAGTGAAATTGAAAAGCTTATATTATATAAAGATCTATAAGCACCAACCAAAAAAGCAAAACAAAAACTCATCTTCATTAGATTCATCATATCAAAGCATGTTTATTTTTCAAACATGTCGACAAATACAATTATTTGCAAACGAATAAAACGAACTGTATATAATAAATGACCACAAACTTCAGAAAGTACAACCATAGGTTAGATCCCAATTTGCTCCGATATTATTAAGTAAATAAAACAGATTTAAGAAACTATCGTCGTATCTAGAGGTAACGTTACATTATTAGTAAATTTGTTAACTTGAAATTTGCAGTTCACTTTTGCACTTATATCAAACGGAGATACACAAACATCAACCAAAGAAGTAAAAAAGATTCGTATTGAAAAATTTGAATCCTGTTGATGATTTTTTTTTTTGGTAACATTTCTGTGAAGACAATTACTTAAATATTGTGGTGAATTATTTGCAGATAGTGAATGTCAACGAATAAAAAATACTGTGTGTTAAGTGTTCCCAAGTATTGATTGTAGATATTTGAACATAAATATGTTTGAATAAATATGAGATTTTTAATAAATTATTCAATATCAAAATGTGAATTTATATATATACCTATCATCATGAGGATAAGTTCGAAAAAGAGATGAATCACGAAGTGTTTCGACCAAATTTTACGATTTCATCAGACAGTTTAAAATATTCTGCATTAGCGGCAGCACCCGGCGTTGCTCGGGAAATTTCTATATTGGAAACCTACCATATCAGAAAACAATAGAAGATATATAGAAGGCTTGCTTAAGACCTTTTCATCTATGATTACTACATGTCTCGTCGTGCATACACTTACATTCATTTTTAAATCGGATAATTCAAGAAATAATGTGGGGATGTGACTGTCTTTCTCTTAACTCATGTATATTGTTATATTTTATACCAACTCTCGATGCCAAAAAAATGACACTAATAGATGAATATACTAAGAATAGCAGCAAATGCTTCGAAGGTTTGAAAGATTGAGAAAAATTGCAATGCATCATAATCTATGTAAAATTTTAGCCGAACTCTCTCATCGGTCAGCTCGTGCGGTGTTCAAATGCATAAAAAACAGACAGACACAACTTTACATATATAGATTATGAGTTATGAATAATAGAATTTTATTTCACTTTTCACTTTCTTTATTCGATGAATATTTTCAGCCATACGGTTGTACTTCATCATATACATTCTATTCGTTTTCTTTCGATTATCCTAAAATGTCCTGTGATCAATGGTAAAAAATACATGTTTTTTATATACTTTCATTCTTGAATTATTGAGAAAATAATAATACACACGAATTCTCTGAAAAAGACATTTACCATAGTAAATTCGACAAAAGAAGGAGGTGAACATCCTCCTTAAAACGAGAATTTTGGGTCGAAAATCACCCTATGGCCTTCGCCTAGACGAAAGGGTATCACATACAAAATTTCATTTCATTTGCTCATACCGTGTCCAAATGCATGAAGAACAGGCAGACAGACAAAGAAACTTTCCTCTTTATATACGTAGATGTATGACAAATAAAAAGAGGTCCATGGTTTCCAGTAGTTTTTGATGGCTTTAACACGCTTATATAACATCAGGATGTTAGTATTTGTAAAAGCTTTCGTGCTTAACCGAACGATTGGATGCACACAAGTGGTATCTTTTCCAAATAAACCTACTTCTTTTATACTTTTTCAACGCTTCGAATATTATGTTCTTAACAGAAAAGCATCGATTGCAAAAAACAGATCTTCAGCGATTTCTAGCTAAAATAATATATCATTTATTTAAGAAAAGAACAGTCGATATCGAAACAAACATTGTAAGAAAGATTCATTTTTGATTTTCTAATGCTCATTCTACGATGTTCCAAGGTTTTTGATATATACTGGATGCAGATAAAGTTTTCAAAAATGATGTATATTTATTAAGGACAAATGTGGTAAGTCTACAAGTTTTCAGGGATCATTGTTCATTCATGCGATAAAAATAATCAATTTGTTATCCTCAATAATCGCCAATCAACGAACTATCATTATTATTGATGGGAGACAAGTCAAGCCTACTTCCTCGCGGAGTTTTCTTCGTTAACACTGACGGACTTCTATATATGATATGTATCATAGATAGCTTTCGTATTCGTACTAACATATCCATAATAGGGAACATATAAATAAAACCCTTCTTTATCTAATCATTTTGACCAGATAAAGCATGCAAATTGTGGATGTTACGAATGGTCGAATACGTAAATTTTCCTGGATAAGTGAAATGGCAATAGATATCCTTTTCAAGGTTCATCATTTATATCTTCTCTTTCAACTTTAAAAACTAGAAAACTCACTCTCATCTTGCTCATTTAATAATGATAAAGAGACATAATCAACAAAATAAAATATACTATTCATTTTCCCTAGGCAAAATATACGAATATTACACATATACAGATTGTTGTAGTGTCTTTTCATTCCATTAACTTCAACGTTCATTAATCAAATTCGGTAGAAATTTTAATGATTCGAAATAGCCGTATTTCCTTGGCAACATCCATTGATTCCCATATTGCTCATTTAAGAAGTTCTTTGGAGCTATTTGAAATTGTTGTCCATACATCTTAAAAGTATCAGGTTTAAAGTCTGAAAACCACCAACGACATTTTCGATAGCGCATCTTGTTACAGAGTCCATTGTATGAAGCCGTCCACCATGCAAATGTCTCATTATTAGCAGAATTAGCAGGATAGAAGACATAAACGCCAAAATGCAGTTTGGAATTAGGACACTGAAGTGTCCATCCTTGCCCATGTGTCATATTACCATATTTAACAAGCAATTTAAAACCATATTGACGAATAGTTGAAATAAATTTAGTATCTGTTGTGTTTGTTCTGTTAAAGTCATCAATAAATGTTCCAATATCAATATCATCGGAAACAAAATTATTCGATCGATAATACATGAGAGCTGTTCCAAAAGCAAGAAACCATGGTAATGATATATTAGCTAATGTACGTTGAGCTGCCAACAAACACAAAGTAAATTTATCATTGGGTGGATTTGAACGAATTGGAACTTGAGTTCTTTTATCGCTATAAAAGGTTGTTAATCCTTTGAAAGATGTTGTTAAATAAATTATTAAAATTCCCATTAAAACAATGAATAGATAAAAGAATCGAACGCTTTTCATTATAATATATTATTAACCATTTATGTACATGCAGGTAGATATCTATGAATACATGAAAATAGAGTAAGGTATTTGTAACAATTAACTCAAACAAGTATTATCAAAAATGATTGTATTTCATCCTTTCTCTAACAAGCTACTAGATGATTTAGCTATTCAGATTATGTATATGTTAGATAAAATAATCTACATAATGCTTTATTACTGTAATAGATCGTTTTTGGAGCATAAAAATATCGAAGGTATTGATTCCATTTAAATGTTGTTTCCACCTAGTCATAAAAATTTTACTCTATTTGTCGGATATTCAAGACAGTTAGAAGAAAAATGAATATAATTATTACACATCGTTTAACATTTCGAAATTATTCTAGATCTACCGTCGGTTAGAAGAGTTGATTGTTAGTAGTAATTTTGAATGACAAGCGCAAAGCATTCAGGAAGTTTAAAATCCACGCTAATATAAAGATAAATCAACATGCGATCGTTTGAAAGAAATGAGAGCAACCATTTCACTCCAAAATCGTAGAAGAAATTATTAATACTTAGAGTAATCAAGAAGCAGTGGCCCCATTACCATATTTTCTTAAAGAAAGATAGAAGAAGCTTTCTTCTTTTACCAATATATAGAGCGTCTTTCGCCCTATTTCCTACACTATTTAACTGATATCATAATAATAAAGTTTTGATAAGAAGTTTTTCAATTGCATAATAATTGATAGCATTCGGATCATAATGAATGAAACATTTTTGCATTTCATTTTTTTCTCACTTAGTAGGTTGTGTAAAAAAAAATCCCACACGATGTAGGGTGAAAAGCTCTATAATTTATAAAGGATCACTTATTTTATGGTTGCACTTTGTATTTTCAAAATGGACAAAACTCTAAGCGACCAAACGTCTACGTTGAAAAAAATGAGATTGTTGCTTGTTAAAAGACAAACTCGTTTTTTATTCTATCACATCCTTTTATAATTGTTCCTTGTAAATTGTACAGCTTTTCACAGTACGTTTTGCGGTATACTTTGTTTTCTTCTAATAAAGTGTATCAGGTGACACAAAAAGATGGAATAAGAAAAAGGAATTTGTCTTTTATCAAAAAACAATCTCGTTTTTACAACGTAGAAATTTGATCGCACAGAAGGGAGGAGAGTCGACAAGCGATGTAATCGATTCCGTCTAAAAATTCAATTTCTTTTATATGAAACTATCACATAAAGTGTTCGAAATCATTTGCTAGTGGGAATAGTCCTTTTGTAGTTGCTTGAGCTGTATCCAGACCATCTAAAATAGTCAATGATCCTTGTATGTATATCATACCAGGCTACAGATGGTAAACAACTATTTTCATTTATAATCTAACTAGCGAAAATATCCGATATTGGTCGAGATAATTTGATAGTACGTATTTAGCGTAGGAGAAAACGACGTCGCTATGATCTTCTTCCAGTAGATAGATAGATATGGATAAGTGTTATCACTGTGAGTGGAGGAAAATATTCATATATACATTCTTTCTCCTATAGTAGATTTTTATAATGGAATATAACACGGAGATAACACGTACGAAATCTGTCCTGGTATCATTTAGGAATTTGCCAACTGATATAGTGTCTTGCTATTGTTTCGATATTTTTACATATTGTTCATTTACCTGTTCAACATTCTCTTGATTTTTTTTCCAACTTCATGCCTGTGTATATTTACCGCGTTCGAACTAAAACAATCGTTACTATTAGTACCGAATAACTCTTGTGCTCGATGACGAAAATCTCAAGTCGTTCTTTTCTTTCGTTCTCATGTTATTGAGAAACAGAAACCTGCATTTGACTCCGAAATTCGACTGCGATTCGGACTCCGGCGAAGTTGTAGTCGTATTCCGAACAGTAAAAATTTTCGAAGTCGGAATTGGAATCGGAGTCAATGAAAAACGTTTTCGGAATCAAAATTACAGTCAAAATGATTACACACGATATAATGTCTCGCGGTAGAAAAGATGTTAAAAAAATGTAAGCCTCATATTTTGCTTAGATTGTGTTATTATATGATTAGTAATACATGCTTGCATAGATATCTCATTACATCACGTAGCTACAGACGTAATCTAATCTCTTTCCTTATCGTTTTTATTTTATTATATTTTTTTGAAATAGATAAACATGAAACTCAATATTTTCATGGTCATTGAAGAATTATATGAAAACGGATTGTTTAAGATATTTGACTACAGTACCCAAAGTTTGACTATAGAATGCATAGGTAAAAAGAAACTTATTCTGTAATTTTGATTCCTCATTCTATTGGGTTAAAGTTTGCATTTTAAAACTGTGAACGAATCCTTCTGTGTTTGAGATAGATAAACTGTAGATCACATCGTTAAAAATTTTTCGGAGTTCGTCGGAATTGGAGTTGAAATCAGAAGACTAAAAACTTCCGAAATCGGAGTCAACGAAAACAATTTTCGGAGTCAAAAAAAATTGACTCCACACGTCCCTAGTTTCAAAACAGTCATACGCACGAACTCTTTGGATAGGATGTTTAGTGTAGTATTTCAACAATGGGCGAGGAGACTTGCAAATATCCATTCCCGGGTGAAAATTGTGGGTCAAAAAGTAGCTCTTGAACAAGGGCAGTGTGACGAACTAAAACCATGTGGAAAGTAGTCCAGAAATTAGAGAAAATTTTCGACATTATTTAAAAAATCGAAAAAATTGAGAGGAAACTCTCCTGCTCTCCACCTTCTCAGCCATGTCAACTCCATCTCGATCTTATTATGGACCTAGGGGAGTGCCATGGAAAGTTTGATGACGCTAGGTATTACAAGGACTGAATGCGTAGCAAACAGACAAACATTCTTCTTTATATATGTCGTATCGAAGTTACAACTTCAACAAAATGAATCATCAAGGTTTTCTCAAACACTAAAAAGATAGATTCAATTGTGTTCTAATTAGTATCATTTATATTTTCACATGTTCCTGAATGATGGCAGCATCAGTTGTATAAGACTTTTATTTGTTCACATTTACATCTGTTTGTTTTACGACCACTTTTACAATCACGTTTCAACGTTCCTTGATCGCCAGTAATACTTCGAAGCCTAACAATTTCTGGCAATGATTTTTGTTCTTCAATAGGAACATCTTCCACAAATAATGTTGTGGAACGCAGTGCATTGAGTAATTGATTATAAGAATAATAATAAAAAAGCACATCATTTACTGTACCTAATTGATATTTACTATGTTTAACATTCATTATAACATACATTTCTATCGAAGCAGTAACTTTCATGGTGAAATTGATTGAAGTGATAATTTCGATGATGAATTTTTATCAAAGTTTTCACTTCGATACGACATATATTTAGATAGATGAGTTATAAGCAGTGAAATTTTATCTCATTTGTTGCCTTCTTCATTCGATGGATTTTTCAATTCATACAGTTACTCTTCATCTTATACATTCTGTTCGTTTCTTTCGAGCATCCTAAAATCTCTTGTACTCCAATGGCGAAAAGCCCAGGTTCTTAGATACTTTCGTTCTTAAAGTATTAAGGATGATGCGTATTATCTTATGAAATCTTATGTCATGGTTAACTAATATGATTACCAATCAGGTTAATTTTCATATGATTCGATAGAATTTTTCAAGTGCTGCTAAATGGTATAGAAATATTGGTGAAAAAATACTAGTCACTTAGAAAAGTTCTATAGCCTGAGGTCTCAATATGTGATTTTGGTTAGAAAAGGTAGGATTTTGATAAAAATTAACATGATATTCTGAATCAGTATTCAAAATTCAGTAGACTTGTATCAATTTCAAATCTTTTCTATGACTTCTTTTTTCGTCGAAAAATTCATATTTATTTGATCTCCTTAGAGGTGGACTCGCAAATCAAGTTCATTACAACGATGTGTCATTTATGGGAACATATCCGATTTTGTGTTCTGCTATCATTTTCAAGTGTTAGAACTTGTTTCCAAAAATTGAAACCAGTTCCTTACAAAATTCATTTTTTGATCCATGCCTCAGGTGGAGCAGGGATGAATTTTTCGACGAAAAAAAAGTCATAGAAAAGATTTGAAAATGATACAAGTCTACTGAGTTTTGAATGTTGATTCAGAATATCATGCTACTTCTTATCAAAAACCTACTTTTTCTGACCAAAATCTACCAAATATTTGTCAAAAATAACCAAAACTACATATTGAGACCAGTATTTTTTCAACAATATTTCTATACCATTTTGTAGCACTTGAACGTTTCTCTCAAATCATATGAAAATTAACCTGATTGGTAATCATACTAGTTAACTACGACATAAGATTTCATAAGATAATACGTATGATAATGACCCACCAGAATAATGTGATGTGTGTGTAGCCATGTCAATCAGTGTTTTCCTAGATGTCTTTATTATCATTTCATAAGCATTTCAAAATACTATTAAACCACATAAAAATTGCTCTGATTAATCGTTAAATTTGAGACGAATATAGTCGTTTACCATCTAAAGCCTAGCATGATATACATACAAGGATCATTGACAGTGGCGTATTCAGAATTTTTTGATCAATGGGCAAATTTCTCTAGTGTCGGAAAAACAATGCGGGGCAAAATGGGTGAGACTTTTATTGGTAGACCAGAACTTTTTTTGCCTCAAAAAATACTAACAACGTAGAAGAAAGCGTAAGAAATGATGTTCTTTTAACCAATTATGTATCAAATGCAAAGCTCAAGCCTGAGTCATATGTATGCTGGATATTTTCAAGAGAGATTCGCGAGAGGAGATCCGTACTCAATGCGAAAGACGCCGAAGAAAAAAATTTCGATTTTTTAAAATCTCAAATGAAAGGTCTAGGCAAACCATAAACAAATCCAAAATATTAAGTCATTTAGTTTTATCTATGGAAAATTCGAACTGAAACAAGTTTAAGAGGATCATTTTTTGCCTCAAAAACTGCTATTCTGAGGGTATGTTCAGTATTTTGACATTATCTCACGAACGGCTCGACCGTTTGAGCTCAGAAACATTTCATTTTATAGAAAACAGTTTAGGCTACAACTTTATTCGATTCAAGTCCTAGACATATAAGCTGGTAAAAGCGTCATAGATCAAAATCTGTTCAAAACGCGAGAAATAGCTTGTTCTGCAAGGTCGGTATTTTAAAGTTTCCGACCGTGCTATATAAGGTCAAAGAGTTCTTTCTTCACCAGATGAATATTTTGCCAAGGTACATCTTTTGACATTAAATTGTCAAGATCAAAAGGCCGGTTGTGAGACTAAGTTGGCATAGACTTCACTGTGAGTTATCCTATCTACTGACCATCGGATATACCTTCTACAAATTTCTCTAGAAATCATGAAAACTGACTTCAGATTCATGTTCAGCTCGCAAAATTGGGTCATATAGGCTATTTTGAAATGATCTCTATCATGGGTTTCTTTATGGACATATGATACACCTCCGAACAAAAGTCTTACCCACTCTGTGCTAGTGTACTGTCATACTTTGTGCGAAATTTATTACCAATTAAAGATATAACATGAAAGTTTTATCGCAATATAGTGTACAGATCTTACTGCAATAAAACTCTCATGTTATATCTTTAATTGAAAATAAATTTCATGCAACGTATGATAGTATAACAATATAGAGAGAGAAGACTTTTGTTCAAGGGTGTTTGTCGATTCCTACTAAAGTGTTTCAGACGACATGATATATCAATAACAAAACTTTATTACTATGTAGATTATTTGCAACTATACCCGACGTAAGATATTCTATACTTTCAATTCTTTATTGTTTGAACTTTGTCTATAAAGAGAACCTATTGACATTTTGCGTTGGATATAGTTGCAAATTAACTAGATAATAATAAAATGTTGTTATTGATGCCTTATATTGTTTGAAATACTTTAATAGAAATCGATGTAATTGTAAACATCTGATACAAAGTTCTTCTAACAAACTGGATATAAAAAACAATCGATAATTCTCTTTCTCATTAGGATATACAGTTCAAGCAATAACCATTCATTGGCATTATCTGTATACTGTAATTGGTTAAAAAAAGATCACGTTTTTCTAGTGATTGATAGAAGCCATATGAGCAAATAAATCTCGAAGTATCTAGCCGATTGGCCATTCTCACATGCTTGGATGTGTTTTCCTGCTCTGTGTTCTTGCTTCTCTTCTTTTTTATCCATCTTTTTCTACCTTTACTTGTTTAGTGTTTTCCCAATAAAACCGAATGCACTTTTATCCATACTCACAGTTAAAGGACACGGAGGAACTGTTTTCTTCTTTTCTTAATTCTTTATGAAATGCAGAAGCATAAAATGCATGTGGTTTATGCGAAAAAAAAAATTACTATTTAATTCAAAAAACAAATAAACAATTCTGAGGAAGTAAAATTTCAATGGGCAAAAGCTTACTCACAAAAAATATAATGAACAAGCCTCCAAATGAAATGGGCAATTGCCCAGTTGTCTCCCCCTTGAATACGTCATTGATCATTGACTACATTAGATGGCCTGGATACAACTCAAACAGCTTCAAAAGGGTTATTTCCACTAGCAAATGATTTCGAACACCTTATGTGATAGTTTTATATGAAAGAAATTGAATTTCTAGATAGAACCGATTACATAGCTTATTTACCTCCTCTTTTGTCTATTTTGAAAATAAAAAGCGCAACTATAAAATAAATAATCCTTTGTAAATTTTAGAGCTTTTCATCCTACATCTTGTGGAATACTTTGTTTTTTCTTAATACAACTTACTAAATGAGAAACAAATGAAATACAAAAATGTTTCATCCATTATGATCCAAATGGCACCAGTTATTATGCAATAAAAAAACTTCTTATCAAAATTTTATTACTATGATATCAATTAAATAGTGATAGAATAGTGTAGAAAATAGAGCGAAAGACACTATCTGTTGATAGAAGAAGAAAACCTTTAATCTTTCTACAAGAAAATTTGGTGATGGTGCTAATATTTTTTGATTGCCCTTAGTAATAAGTTATTCGATGCTTGGTTCGAGTGTAGATTAAAAAACCACCCTATTGGAAATAAAGTTCATGGATTTTTTCTATCAATTGTATGATTCATGCTGATGGAGATGAACTATCAGAAAATATACTTCTCTTTGGAAACAACTGAACTAGATTTCGATCAAAATCTCAATAGAATTACATCCTGAATCAAATTTTTACATATATAGAGTGAGAAATATATCTGTTCTCTACATACCTTTTTTTTGACCTTACGGTTCTGATATATATATATATATATATATATAAAACACGTGTTTCATTCCCTATACACATTTTCTCTTGAATACTGAATATCGTAACGTCACTACTAAAAAATTATTTTTATTTAGGGACAAAAATGTGAACATATCCACACAATATATATGTGTGTGTTATAGTGTGATTGACATAGATCTTTTTTTTTTCTTTTTTCTCTCTCTCTTCTCGTATAGATAACATATACGATATATATGTATGGGATTTATCCTTTCCTTCTTATCGTTCAGATGTCATACATATATAGGATTTTTTCTTTCGTTCTTTCATCTGCTTGTATTTTCCAAGTGTTTTCATCTGATAGTATTCAAGTACTTTTCCCTTATCAGGGGTTGGGATTTACCTGACTTGTTCAGTATATATGTTGGAGCTTTTTGGAAAATAAAGCAGACGTTCTAGTGTCGATTAATTAGATCGACCCTCCCGCTAACAGTGTGTATATAAAGATCATGTTTCTCTATGTACATTTCATAGAATAAAAAAAAAATAACGACTGAAATTTGAACATAAGTGTACATGTGTTACAAAGTTGGCAATGATTTACAAAACTTCCATTCGTGTCATTGATGAATTTGGCATAAAAGCATGAAGATTCAACAATATAACTTTGGGGTAACAGAGTTTCCTATAGATCCTTGTGATTATGAAAGACTGATCAAGAACAAGTAACAAGATATGCCATGTTTCAAATGGTTTAAACCGTATCTTTTAGATAAAAGGATACCTAGATGAGACATAAAAAATTTTGATTTTTGTTCTTAAAATATCGAATTTCTATTATGTATATCAAATAATAAATTGGTAAAATAACTTATTACTGCTTTCATTAATGATATTAAGTGCGTTATTGTATATTTTCATCATGCAATTATTCTATATACAATACAAGCTTATACAAGAGAGTAAAAGGTAAAGATAAGAAGACAAGAAAGAAAAATGGCAGTGGGAAATAATATTCATACCATCAAACACCTTTATTCACTTGAACAGATGGAGTAAATAGTTGTCTAATTCAAGTTCAGAAGTAAATCAAATTTTCAAAAGTTTCATAGGCATTCACATAAATAAAGTTACATCTGTAGCTGAATTATAAGCATAACTGATATGAGAACATATATATGTCATCATAGATAAAAAGCCGAAAACAATATTTATATAAATTTTGATTTATAAATATAATTTGTCTACGAACATACTTAAGGCATACCACCAAAAGTAGTAGCGGAAATACTGTAATTCCTTATAAAAAAAACCTTATTAAACTTTTTTTCCTATATAGTCTGATAGAAAAAAAAATTTTACCCTACTATACTGTTTGATCATTCTTTAACTAATACGATAATAATAAAATTGTGATCAAATCTGTTTGATTTGTATATGATCAACTATGTGAATAGTAATAAGTATTTTTTTGGCTAACTTTTGATAGAAACAAGCTAGAGATCTATGGTTTTTACCGTTGAGAAGAAGAGATGATAGTACATCGTATCGTATATTATAATTTTCTCTAGTATGATTTCTGAAGTTTTTTTTTTTATAGAAATTCTTAGAGGATGGTGTTAGGGGCTTGATTGGAATTCATATTATTTCAAAATAATTATATTAAAACATTCAAGTCTTCTGCAATTTGTAGATCTTTGATTGATGGTTTAAATGTTTACCTGATTATTGAAAATTCATCGTAGACAATCTATAGAATATGTCTATTCTTACAAGGATCATTTGAAAACCTTATAGAAAACAGATCAAGAGAATCGATAATATATGATTCGATGCGTCTTCATCTATTTTTCATCTTAAAGGATCCTAAGAGTACTATAAATATTTCTTCTTTGTATCTTTTTCTATTCTCTTATTCAATGATTTAACTTTCATCTAATAAGTTTTTAAATTGATTCATACCTCAGACTATATTACAGTTTTCTTTTAACTATTATCATTAATTGTATAATATAGAGATAACTGGTGTCTCTCGATTAATATACACTGAAATCTCTCTAATATAAACACCCAAAGGAATATTGAAAAGTGTTCACTATATAGAGATCTATGCTTATTTACGGAATAAGGAGTTTCCATTGCCTGGGCGCAGATCAACGAAACCTAGCATTTACTTCTTTTCTTTATTTATCGAATTATCTCTTTAATTTTGCTTTACAAAAAAAAAACTTCAATCTTGCTTTGCTTCGATACTTTACTTACAAGAGAGAGAGATCAATCAGTTGAGATTCGAGTTGAGTAATGATTGGATACAATTGAGGATGAGTGTAGGTGGATAGAAAACGGAATCATTCGACCATTTCTATTATACCATCATCCTCAATCCTATAGTTTATGTATACAGAAGAGGAAAATCTCATAGATGATAAATATGAAAGGAAAAGAAAAATGCATTGCATATATGCACAGGGTGGCTCAAAAGTCAGGTAACCAAGAAAAGAAAATCTCATATCTCCATTGTGGTCGGACCAAACGGGCTCATTTTTTTCAACAAGGATAGCGGCATGTTCACACTGCAAATTCATACGGCTAAAGTTAGTGAGAACCTTTATTACATATCCCTATTGATCTCGACAAGGAAATTTTTACCTGTCCATAGGTGAGAAAAGAAAACAATATACTTAACATAGATTACCAATAATCTTCTCCGTATGGATTTGGAGTTCAAACATGCTTCTATATTTGGTAAAAAAAATCAATTTGTTAGCTCGAGCGATTAAGGGGATATTACATTTTCTTTTTTGTTAAAGTTACTTTTGTAGTATACCATATATATTGTTTTTTCCTCGTTTGTGAACAGGTAAAATTTTCTTGTTGAGATTAATAGTGATACATAACAAAGATTCTCACTAACCTCACACGTATGAATTTGCAGCGTAAACATGTCTCTTTCCTTGATAAAAAAATGAGCCTGTTTGATCCGGCCGTAATAAAGTTATGAGATTATTTTTGTCTCAGTTACCTGATTTATAGGCTACCTTGTATATACATGACAGGAAAGAAAAAAAATTCTTGACACATCACTAACAACAAGAGAACAGAAAAACATAAATACATATGCATTATAATATAGATAAGAAAAACGTTCATATTAGAGAGGTAATTCTAGCAGATGAGCATAAAAAAAATGTACACTGTTTACTATAAAGAAGTGTTCATTATAGAGAGATCCATTTCAAGCAAAAATCACTCAGTGGAAATTCAAAGTGTTCACAGTAGGAGGTTTCAGTGTAATTATATTATGATACATCGAAGTAAGATTATGGTTTTATATAAATTTTATTCAGTACTATCGTGAATGGTCAAATTTATTTAAACTCAGTTTTTTCAAAATTTCTTATTGTCATTAATTAGAATATATTTATTTTAATATACGATCATTTCTAGTAGCATACTCTGATCACATTTACCTAAATCATAATTCATATAGCTTACCAATTCCAACTAGAATATCAATTGGTTTAACAGAAGCGATGATTTCACTTTTATTCTTGTTTATATTTTCATATTAAATTTTATATTGCAATTAATGTAGATAATTGACTTTACAAAGTAAAAAAAAAACGCGCCTATAATATTTTGACAGATTAAATTTTTTCTGAGAAAAAGAAATATTAGACATTATATTAAGTTGTAATACAAGTATTACATAGTTATGTTTTGATTGAGAGAGATTTATTCACTTTTGATGACAACTGATCATTGTAAAAGGATTATAGGTCGTTTGATAATTGTCTAATCTACAACTTTCTTTTGATTGCACCACGATATATAAATATCAAGTTATATATATATATATATATATTAATGCTTTTATTTAAGTATGAAGTGTGTGGCTAATCCTCACCCTTCGTTGTCATGGACGAACATCGTCCCTGTGACAAGGAAAAAAAACCATACATATATGCTGTTACGATAAAGAAAATTACATATAAGATTAGAAACAGTTAAGCCACAAGACAAAAAAGTACATATTTGATTTAACATTTCAAGAACACTTTAGTATTACTTTAAAAAAATAGCTAGAAGAGATAATAAGAATAGAAAAATTTACGTTAGACAAGAAAAAAAAAGGAGAGAAGTAATGATAGTTACATTAACATATTAGAAACAGAGGACATAATCAAACAAGGAACATTTGTTAGTGTGGAACAAGTTGATGATTAGGTTACTTGTTCTTCCTTGACCTACAATTTCTCTTTTTTCCTTCAAAAGTTGAGGATTATGATAATACTCATAAATGTACAATAAGTACATTTTGTGTTGAAGGAAATCGCATAGTATGGATGGATTTATTTTGAGCATCGTCGGAATAATTTTAGACCAGTGTATATGTGTGAGCTGGTCTAGTGATTTAAACTTTGGAAGATTACGGATTTCATCATTCGTTGAGTCATACCAACGGTGGATAGTTCTAAATATTTGCCTATTTAAGGCTTCAAGATGATTTTGTTTAGATTTTGATAAAATTGGATAAATATTTAGCAACGATTGGTAATATGGACTTATATAGGCATTATACAAACGATACGAAACCGCTTCACATAACATTCGGCTTGATGAAATCTGTTTAAGTATTGCAACGTTCTTCTGAATTTTTGACTCTATGATTAACATGGGAAGTAAATGACAGTTTGGAGTCAAGAATAGTACCAAGGTATTTGATTTTATTACAATGATAAATCAAGTATTCATCGCAATCGATATAGGATGGAGTATTTGGAGCGACTTGACAGTGAAACAATACCCAGAAGGTTTTTTGGAAATTGATCGGTTGCTTCCAAATTGAAGCATAGGCAATCAATGATATCATTACGTCTTTTATTTGTTTCACGAGATTAGGTATCTGAGTTTTAGAAGACCAGTTGGCGGAAGAAGACACCAAAACCGCAAGATCGTCTGCAAACAGATGTTTCCAATGCAGCATGGAAATACTATTCAAAATGTCGTGATGGTATACAAAAAAAATAACCGGTCCTATACAGGAGCCTTGCGGAACCCCTTTGTAGAGATAGAAACTGTTAGATGCTGCACCATTCATGAATATATAAGCTGATCTACCAGTTAAGTAATTGTACAGTCATGCTATCAGATATATAGGACAATTTAATCGATAAAGTTTTAGTATTAGACCATTGTACCATAGCTGATTGAATGCGCTTTTAAAATCAATAAAAAGACCAGCTGCTGCCGTATTGACTATCAAACTTTGTCCGATTTGATCTATTATTGAAACTAATCTCACTACCATATTGTGTCCCGTACGAAATCCAGTTTGTTCTTCTGGCAAAATTCCGTTTTCATCTACCCACTTATTGAAATGTTTCAGGAAAATTTTTTCGTATAATTTTGAGAAACACGGTAAAAGCGAAATAGGACGTGTGTCGCTTACATTAATCATATTGGTTTTAGTCTTCAATAGCAGAATTATTTTGGCCTTCTTCCAATATGATGGCGTGCACAAATGAGCCATGAAGTAGTTGAAAGCAGATATAAATATCAAGTTCAATCATTAGCTTGTAAGATAAATAAATAACATATTATTAAGTTTATGCCGTAGACAAGTTTTGTATTTTAGATTATTTAAATAAATAATGAACTATCAAGATCTTTCTTATGATAGTTTTATTCAAACATTCATTTTAATCTTTGAAAATATTTCACAGAGAAAAGTTTTTTTTGTTCTAATTAATTTATATGAAAGAAAGAGTACTACATGTTAAAATGTATGTTGATTTGTCTGTCCGAGTCAATCAGAAACGAGCTTTTCTATTTTACAGTTATTTTATTTTTCATCGAACTTCATTTTAGGCTATCAAGAACTAGGAATCCGGATCTGAGATCAGTTTTTCGAAATTTTGAGTTTCAGTTTTATCATCACAAAGATTTTTTTTAAGAAAAAAAAAGTTTTTTTAATTGAATAATAGGAGAGTTATACGAAATAAGATGACTTTGTTTGCTTGCTGACACCATATAATTACTTACGTGTTTAGAATAATATTTCGTAGACGTTGACGCAGGATACTTTATTCATAGATAACTACACAACAATCCTAGTGTATCGAATTTTCCTTCAAAAAGACTGCTATTATAGACTCAACCATATTTTGAAGTAAGGCAAAAATATATTTTGTTCGATTGTAAATGAAAATGTTTGTTACCTTGGAAAAGTGAATTTACGGAAATATGCAACCAATCGTGAATGAAATCTTGGAGGAGCATCAATGAACGATTAACTTTTGGTCTGAAAGATACATTACAACTGTGCTTCGGAAAATATGTGTAAAAGACTTAGCATGTTTCTTGAGAATATTTCAGGAAGATTTCTTTCATGAACAGTTAGAATGTCATGCTGATTTTCGAGGAAGATCGTAAAATTCAAGACATAAGGAATACTTCACAATAAAATCTTGTGTTTCTATTTTGTTTCCAAACGAGAACTGTGTCTACATGAGTGAGCTAGAGAAAATTAAACATACTTGGAAGAAAACATGATGAAAGAGAATGTATAATGAATGAGATCAAAAAGACAAAATGTTTGGAGAAATACCTAAAAAAAAAAGGGAAAAAAGAAACAAAAACATGTACGTTATACGTGTCATGTATACACGAAAATTAAAGCAGCAGAAAGAAAAAGAAAACATAAGATATAATTGAGCCATACTGGAAGAGTTCTGAGACAGAAATTTAATTATTTCTGGACGAGAATTAAATTATAAAATTTAGAGCGAAAATTTCATATTTCAACAGAAAATATCCATGCTTCTCTGAATCCATCATTATCACTTTCTGATCTCATTGTAAAGCCTACGTCGTTCTCTCTATCGAAGATCTGTAGCTATAATATTAAATTTTTTTCGGTAAACTTGTCGAATGTATTTTATTTTGAAAAGTTAAACGATAAAGTAATAGGAAATAAATATTTATCAATTGGATCTAAAACTGCTATTTAAATCAATTTTGAAACAGCATTCAGAGCCAGTACAAGTTTTCACTAATGCACAGTATCAACCATGGAAGTTGATAAGACCCGAGTGATTAGTCATTCGTCGACTCAAACAGCAAGAAGCACCAAAGTTACCATCATCGTCGGAGTACCTCTACGGGCTGAATAAAATGAATAGAAACAAGACTAATCTTTTGTAGTTCCGTCTTATGTATTGAATAAAACACTCATGAATTGAGGAAAGAACAGAATTATTTTCTTTAACATACATTCTTGACAAAAAAAGATATTCTGACACGTATGTTTCTGAAAGTTGGGAAAATTTTTCAGATTTTTTTGTGTACTTCAAGATAACTATGGCAGATTCTGCAGACCTGACACAAAGTATCAGCTCAAAAACGATTCATAAGTTAAAGACCTTTCCTCGTTAGTTTAATGTGAAATTATAAATTATTCATCTTAAAGTTCTAGATAAAAAGTACTTGTAGATAAAGTCATACATTCTTGTGTTAATCTTCAAGATAAAACAATCTTGTAGATAAAATTATAAAACATTCACTGTAATCATCAACACAATAAATATTTGCCCTTCAATTTCAAAATAATAAACGCTTGTAGGTAATGTCATGCATTATGCTCTTTAATCTTTAAGATAATAAATTCTTTAAGACTTTATGAAAACCATCGTAAGAGTAAAGGGTTATTATTCTATTTTTTTACAATTATATGGTAGAGAACCTATAATACCATTATCATGCACTATTTTTCAATTTTTTCTTTACTTATTTTGACGAAATTCAATATGAAATCGTTCTACAATTTTCAATTTTTACCTATTAACAGTTAGAATCCATCAAAACACAAGATAATGATCAGCATAAGAAAATTTATTTTACTGGTGATAGATATGCAAAATTCATTTGAGCTACTATAACTAAGAAAGCAGGAAAGAAATTAGATGATGCATGAAATGTCATTTTTCAAGATGAATAAGACTATAAACAAGGAGGTATTTTGAAGTGCCGTTAAATACGATTTTAATCAATCGGATCGATCTAGTAAATTATGTTACAAAACCAACCGACATGAAATCTATAAGAATATATAGAAAACGTTTGACATGCATCAAAGAAAAAATTACAAGAGTGATAGTACAGAAATATCGGGCAATTCAAAAACTACACTAAAAAGAAACGAAACAAACTTAGTGTTTCTTTATGTCAACGAATAATAGATAACATAACAATTCGGTTAAAATTATCAATCAATCAAGATGGTAATTATATATGAGGACATGAATAATTTATAGCATCGTTTCAGAACTTTGAAGACATCTCGTGCCCTATGTGAACTTTTAAATGTACAACAAGTCGATAAAAATAAGTTTTGCGAATATAGTGAATTATTATCGTTATAGTTAATAGTTTTCATAGCAGCACCTACTGCTAATCGGCCATTCAGTGTTACGAATCAAACAAAACATATTTATGCTGTATAATGATTCCACAAAGTTTAAATCATGCTATTGATCCTCATATTTCAAAAGAAAAATTAGCCTTACTTGATCTGAACAGCATCTGCTTTGATTTTCAAAAAAATGAAAACAGAAAAAATTTACTCAACTATAAATAGTTTTATTTCTTTTAAGCCATTTTTAACTTTTTTTTTGAAACCATCCTCATATTAGTCTGTTACTATTTTGTTTCATTAGAAACAATAATGCATTAGATAGTTGTCACACTTCTATAGAATGTGAATCTAGTACAAAAATCTGTAGCGCCTACTATTTTAAACAAACAAAAAAGTCTTTTCAATTGCATTCTCAAGATTAGGTTGGCTGTAAATGTAAGTCTACTATGGACTCGAACCACTTCGCCGCCTTTTTCCAATCATGCATATATTAGAATGCTTTCGTGTTGGACTACATCATACTCCCATTGTCAAAAATATCTCTCTTCTACTTTTATTCTTCGACCCATCACTGATTTAGTTCATTGTGAGCTAAATCAACTGACATTTTTTTATTAAAGAAAGAGATATGAATTTCATTTGCGTTTTATAAAGTGAAAAAAAAAAGTTACAGTACACATTGTACATTTTAGTGGTGAAACCAAAGTGTATGCGCACGCTTTGCGCCTATAAACAATGTGTATGAATAAATTTTGTTTTAGATTTCTATTGGAAACTCCGATTCAGTGTGTGTCTGAACATCTATTTCTTCATTCTAGGTTAAAGGTCGAAGGTGAAGTAAGGCTATAAAAACAAGACCTAAGGGCTATTAAAAAGAGCTACCCATAGATACTTAAGGAATATCCTACGGAGGCACTCATATAGCTTCAAAGGCTATATTATGGGGATATTCATGGAGCAGGTGACAAGGGGATAAGGAATTAAGAGAGAAAGCAAAATGGAGTGAGACAATAAGGGTATAAAAACTATAAGAATCACAAGGAATATAAGGCTACATATAAACGGTTCAAGGCTATATGAACTATAAAAATATATGCTTTATAAGAGTATGAAGTCATTCAATTTCTATGTACATAATAGCGACCGTTCCTATACTTTTATTGGATGAAAAGTTAAAGATTTAAAGTCATAGGTGAGAGGAAAAAACCGTGCAGTATGCACGGGCTCTCGCTAGTTTTATATAAAGACTGGTTGGCCTTCAGATGAACGCCCTCATAAGTTTTTGTCCATAAAGGAACGAAATCTTCAGAAACCAATATTTCAGCAGTTATATACTACCAAAGTATTTTTATTTTATAGCTTTTCTAGAGTGATGAAAAATTGACAATTTTCGGCCAGATCCTTTCTTCAGTAGCAGTTCTCATGGATCTAGTTATATTCTGAGAGTTTCAGCTCAAATAAATGGGTCTTTCTCAAGGCATGAGATACCTCAAAAATGAACTTTTTTCTAGCTGTTGAGAAAAAGTAGTTGGTTTTGCTAATGTATTATCTCAAAAGACAAGCATTCATTGCAGCTGAAAATCTCAGAAAATAATTAGGTTCTTAAAGTTTATCATTGGAAAAATTGCCAGGAGAAAATTCTTTGGTCTGTAACGTTTCTCAAGTGAATCAGTTTCAGCCCTATGTTTGAGAATGAATGTCACTCAGCAGTAATACTATGAAAGAACTAACTTTACCAGTCTATTTTATGATGATTTTGATCAGAATCATGGATGAAATCAGTGCTTTTTGAATTTGAAAAATACGTACTATAACAAAGAATATTAGATATAACAATAGTGCTTCACAATTGGATACCAATGTTAATATCTTTTTATGAAATTAGGTGTGATTTTGGCTTAGATCTTTAAAATATATTGTAATTAATAAAAATCTTTTAGAAATACTTGGTTTGTATTCTAGACAGCTTTTTTGATAAAAAAAATGCTGAGAGTTGTATTTAATGTGCAGAGAATATTTTCATCAAAAATTTATGAAATAGTTTCTGCAATACAACGATGTGAACTTTTATGAGAAACAAATACAAAATTAAGGAGATGTAAACCAAATGCAGTTCGGACGAATAATTGAGAGCTAATTCTGTGACTTCAGAAAAGAACATGTCTTTAACAGATATCAGGCTGAAGTATGAGTTTCTGTGGGGCATAACTAACAGTATTAAAGATCAAATAGTAGTGACGAGATTTGAACTATCTTTCCTCAGATTCAGTACACCGGCCATTTACTCTATTTCAGAAAAAGATTAAAAAATCTGAAGGATGAATGGTACTTGTTAATGTAAGGTTTTATTAATTTATTTGTATTTTTTTTATATAAATAAAGTACATCTTACATTTTTCTTTCCAATCCTAAAAACCATTGCTTTCTATCCTGTTACGATCAAAAAATATTTTTAAAAAAAATACTAAATCTTCTTTTTTTAAAAGAGTACTAGTATGCCTGTTAAACAGGCCAATGAAACAGATATTATTGAACATTGATTATTATGATATTAATTGAAGTATGATCAAAAGAATTGATCATTGTTATGATGCATTTTTTTGAACGTTTTCCGATAACAATCGAAATGTTTCAAACGTTTAGACGCATTTTATATGTTATTATCTGCTTCAATATTGTGAATTATTCATAGACATCATTCCATTTGATTTCTTTTTTTTTCGATAGCATGGTTCGAATCACGAAAAACTTCTAACTGTTCATTATTGCTATATCACATTTGATTTTGATGACATTTCTAAGATGATTATTTTTCAACTTTTTGATCATACTGTGTAAATCAACGTTGTTGTATTTCTTCGCTAAATTCGTAGAGAACTAAATGAGATGTATCTAATGAAGAATTCATTTATTATTTTTTGGCAAAATATTATTCAAAAGCTAAAAATAATAGTCAGTTTATACAATATAAATTAAATTAATATTTAATGATTTTTTTTAATTAAAATTCAACAATGAAATATGGTTAATATTGTTTTCAATTTATCGAATCTATTGTGAAATGCGTAATGATTAAGTTATATTCGATATATAGCGTCCTCTATAAAGTGAAAGAATTTGTGGTAGAGGTGTTCATTGTTATATGAATCTAATGTCATGTCGTTTGTCTAAATGAAATATAATTGTTAATATTTATTTGTAATATAAAATAAAAATAAAAAAACTAAAAATGTCGTCATCGTCAAGTTCATCTCGTCATCATCATAATTCTCATTATAATCGTCAAGAATATGATGAAAAAGATTCATTAAATACACATATAAATGGTTCAAATGAAAATTTAATACATATTAAATTTCTTTTACCTAGTACAACAACAGGAAGTGTTATTGGAAAAGGTGGAGAAAGAATAGCTTCATTACAAAAAGAAACAAATACAAAAATGAAAATGTCTAAAGCAGGAGTATGGAAAAAAAAACGAATCTTTTTTTTTTATTTTCTTTTATATTTTTAATTAAAATTATTTAGGATTATTTTCCTGGAACACAAGAACGTGTTTGTCTTGTTGTTGGAACAATTGGAAATATTTTATCTGTTTACGATTTTTTATCTGAAAAAATAAAAGAAACATTTTCAGGTGATGTTTTACGTTCACGTCAAATAAAATTAATTATTCCAAATGTAACAGCTGGTGTTATTATTGGTAAAGGTGGTTCAACTATTGAAAATATTAAACAAGATACAACAGCATCACTTACTATTACACCAAAATCTGATATATCAGAAAGAGTTATGACTATTACGGGTTTTATTTTTAATTAGAAATTTTATATTTTGTTAAATTAAAATTTTTTTTTTCTTTTCTGCTTTATTTAGGTGATGATGGAATACGAATAAAAGCTTTAGAAATTGTTTTACAAAAAATTTTAGAAGATCCTCATCATGATAGTATACCAAGTGTTAATTATTCAAATGAAAAAATTCCATCTATTAATCATCCGTCAACTATTAATGATATTCCACCATTTAATGATCGTATGTCTATTTGTAATTTATTTTAATATATATATATTTATACTTAGGAAAATCCAGAAGTAGTGAGAATGATAATTAAATACTATATATTAAACTTTAAGAAACTTTTTTTCTAGAATGCGAAGATTTTTTTATGCTATTTGTTTATACTTGAATTAATTTAATAATAACAAAAATTTGATAAGATTTGTTTTGTTTTCATCTGCTATAGTTACATGAATACTAGTGAGTATTTTTTGAATAACTTTTTCAGAGAAACAAAATAGAGAACTGCGGTTTTCACTATTGGAAAGAGGAGATGAAGATGCATTGAATTGTATATTATATCGATTTTCTCACTGTGAGGAATTCTATGAAAAAAAGGAGAAAGCATAAAAATTGATAGAAATTTGTTTTAAATGCTCGATTAGAATACATATTATTCATTACGGTCTTCTGTAGTTTACAATTGGAAATTTATCACCAACAACTTACCAGATCGGTTTTTTTCTTAAAGATATCCATTGAAAACCTTATAAAAAGAGATCAGGTAATTTTATAATATACGATTCAATGCACATTCATCTGAAAAAGTTGTTCTAAAAAGTATTCACTGAATAGACATTAGCACCATCATCGCATATGATAGAAAAACAGACCTTACCGAAATTTTGCTATTATTAAATTAATCGAAGTATAATCAAATAGCATAGAAAAATCTCTACATTTTTTTCTCTTAAAGATTATATAGAAAGAAAGTTTCTTAAAATTTAATACACAGTATTAAATTGTCTTTCTCACTACTTTTGGATTGTCCTAAATATATAAAAATAAAATAATTTCAGGTGGTTCAAATGGTAAATCAAATGGTTTAATTACAATGAATTCATCATCGAATATATCTCTTCAATTAAGTGGTTTACAACGATTAGCTCAATTAATAATAAGTGCTGGTGGAACAAATCATATAACAGTTGATTCACTAATTGTAAGAATATTAAATAATGACCAAGATTTACATTTTAATTTTCATTCTCTTAATACATTGTATTTAAAAAAAAAAGCAAAATACATCACACACACGTCTCGATGTAAATGAAATAAGTATTTTATTATTTATCAATTGAAGTGATCGATTATCATTGAAAATTGATCTGTCTACGACCGAAATATAAGAAAAAAAACTACAGATTAAGTGCTTTTCTATGCTCATTCACATATTGATTAATGTGCTTCGTGTATTGGTTAAACGAGACAATGTATTGAGGTTGTCGTAACGAGAAAATAACTAATGAATAGAATGATAACGAGCAATTTTTAAGGTATCTAGCAATATATTTTTTGCATTTTTATATTAATTGAATGAAAATAAAAATGTAAAGTATGATAATTATTTATTAAAAATAAAATATATTCTTTAGCATTCATTAACATCTCTTGGATTTGTTGATCCACATATAAGAGAAATAGTTCAAGCAATAAATTGTTTAATTAATTATGGATTAATAATAACAGAAAATTCATCTGCAAGAAATCTTTCTTCTCCAATATCTCATTCAATATATACACCAAATTATAATAATTATTCATCATCACAAGTAAATTTATTTTTATTTTAATATGAACAAAAAAAAAAAACAAATATATTTTTTTTAATTTAAAAAAAGCGTGATTATCAAGATAATTATTCTCGAAACAGTATTGATATGGAATATAAAAGATTTAAATCTGATCAACAACGAACAACTAAAACAAAACGATAATATGTATATCTTCTTCTTCTTTTTTTTCATAATATATTGTAAATTTTCATTTTCTCAATCGTTTGTTTTCCTCGTTTCGTTTTTTCTTTTCTGTATATAATTATTTCTTTACAGATGATGTTTTTCTTTTAGAGAGAACATTAATAACAAACAAAATATATATGAACATTTATTTGACTGCTTAGCTGTCATGTCGAAGATAGATAGTAATCCATCTTTTAAATATTATCTCGTCCTTTTTGTTTTTTGTGTCATTTATTCAAATAAATAAAAACCAGAATTTTTCGTATTCAATATTTAAAAAACAATTTATATATACGTCAGAGATGGATATAGGCTAAATCATATATCAAAATAAAAATTTTATTGAAATAATGGTCCGTTTTCATGTATGTTTTTCCAAAACAATGAGTAATATAGTTACTACCTATTAATAGTCATGATTTTGTTCAGTGAAAATGATAAAAAAAAAAGCATTCTCTATTTTATTGGAATTAGATTTTTGATATAATTAAAAATCTTTTAATTGTTCAAAAAGTAATTTCCATTGACTTGTAGAACGATAGAAAACAGGTGGAAAACCAAGTGGTGCATCGATTTCATATTGATTTTTATAAAAAATTTTATTTGTCCAAATATGTATCCATTGTCCATCTGGAATGCATACATTCCATTTATTTACATCATTATCAATAACTGGTGCAATAAGAAGATCATCTCCAAAAAAATATTGATATTCTATATGAGGTATAAGACATGATTGTTGATTTTCATAAGCTTTTTGAATAACATAACGAGAATAAGGTTTTAAATGAGAATGAATTCGACTCATTCGAGAAAAAAATTTTATACAAATTGAATCATTATCAAATTGAATATTTGAATCCGGTCTATTACCTTCATGTGTACGCATAACAATATTAAAAGTTGCCATTTCACACCAACGTAAAAGAACTTGTTGAGTACGTCCTTTTATTCGACTAAAATATCCTCCAATATCTGTATGAATACTAAGAATATTACTTAATGATAATGAAAGACATGAACGAATTCCAGCAGCAAGACCAGTATCATAAGAAAAATCAACTGATTGATCACCAGTCCAAAAAAGTGAACAATATTTTTGTATATTGAAATATCCACTACGCATAAAAAAAATAATTTCATTTAATTTTCCAGCATCTCGAATTGCTTCATAATTACATCGTGCCCAAAGTATTGGCCAAAGATTATGTATTAATGAACCAGATATATTAGCATAAACTTGAATATCACATGGAAGATATTCACCAAAATCAGCCATCCAACCAGATATACCTAAATCAATTAAATTTGTTTGTATTACTTTTTTATACCATTGAAATGCTTGTGGATTAGTTAAATCAATAATTGCACCATTAAATTCACCAAAATCTATTAAATAAACACTATTATTAGAATGCATTTTTTTAACAAAAAAATCTTTTTCATTTGCTTCTTTAAATAATGAACCATCAATAGCAATATATGGATTAATATAAGCTAAAAATCGACAATCATTATAATTATTTTTCCATTCAAGAATTTTTTCTTTTAAATTTGGATATAAAGTTTCATTCCATTTCCAATTCCAAAATACTCGTTTACCAAATGATGTTATCCGTTTTCCACACCAATCTTGTGCCCAAATACCAGCAATTTTTGTTCCATATTCATGCATTGTACGTAATTTTTTATCAATTACATCAGTACCACCTTGTACACTTAAAATAATTCCATCATATAACCATTCTGGTAATATTGGATATAAACGATTCATATTAGACGAACCAATTAAACTTATTTCTAAACGATAAGGTATACTAACAAAATGAAAATTGTGTGAATTTTCATTAGAAAAATCATATTGAGCATAAGCAGATCCATAAGCACAAAATGTATAACCACGTGATGAATTAAACATTGGTTGAGGATGATAAGTTGTATTTAATGGTGGTAAGAAATTTTTATTTTCATTTGAATATAATTCATTATGAAACCATTCTGATACCCATATGGGAAAAGTTTTTTGTCGAAGATTACCATTAGTAAATTGAAGACCACAACCATGTATAGTTTCTTCATTGAATGATAATGCTTCTAATGAAAACCATAAATTTATTTCATTATTATCATTTAATATATTGTTATCACATTTTATTAATTCTGTACCTTCAATTATTGATTCAATATAATTTAATGTTGTTGTACGAGGAAATTCAATTTGTAATCTATTAGTATTTATAATAAATTTTAATTGAAGATTATAAGATTTTTTTTTATCAGAAAATAATATTTCATATATTTCATTTTTATTTATTTCTTTAATACTTTCTATATGAAGACTTAATTTTGTTTCTATTTCATGATTTATAACAAAATGACCAAGACGCATATTATATGAAGATTGACATTTACCAACATAGAATAAAGGTTTTTCAGCTGTATGTATAAGAATAGGTTGGTCATGTAAACGAAGAATAAAACTATCGGATGATAGCAAGCAAAACTCCATCTTTTCTTTGTATTTTGCAAAGATCGACTAACTCAATTCTTATCATAAGTCAATAAATATACACGTATACATTCGTTCTTTTTTTTTTTACAAAGAATACTAATTTATCAGTCATTTTATTTTGTTTTATTTAGAAACAATAATAGATCTTCAACCTATACACAAGATCATAATCAACATAGTATAATTGTAAGGGTTATGAAAACTTTTATAATAACTTTCGAAAATTCTTTACTTTTTTTGTAGTGAAAATGTAAGGTTCTAATCATTCAAGAATGGAGTAAAATATTTTTCTTGAGTTTTTATACATGATTCGATAGAACTGGTCGAGCTCGATCGAATCATGTATAAAAACTCAAGAAAAATATTTTACTCCATTCTTGAATGACTAGAACCTTACGTTTTCACTGTAAAAAAAGCAGAGAATTTTCGAAAGTTACTAAATTTCGATATTAAAAGGTTTTCATAACCCTTATAATTTAGTATCGATGAATCCTATTTTCGACGGGTTTTCATTTAGTATAATATTCATTATTTACTCTATCAAAAAGTATAGTGGTATCCCCCTGGTATAATATTATTTCCCACCTAGTATCTTGGGAGAAAAATCATTCGCAAAATCAGCCTGTTGAACTAGTTATAAAAACTCATCGATTCTGAATTTCGGGGCAAAACTTATATGATCAGTGGATCTTACTCAGATACATGTCTGAATAAAATTTTATTTCAATTGGTTCTACCATTCTCGAGATATTTTTCCATTTGAACTCCCGTTGGTCAATTTTATCGCATATGGAGTATTTCATACAATGCTCACAATTCTTTTCTCTACAACATATTTTAGAATGAATAAAATCGAACGACCTCAATTGAGCAGATTTGGTCGTGGCTTATATGGACTAGTTCTCATAGATTCACTATCACTCATAGTACTCTGCTCGACTTTTAACCAAAGGGACTGGATCTTTCACCACTGATAGAGAAATGTTCATAGATCATATACCACCGCGAATGTATTAAATCAATAGTTCTCAGTGTAAACGCCTTTGGCTTTGGAGGTATCAATAAACTGTTTCGAATTAGATATTAATCCATTTTTTTCATCAAAACATTAAAAAATAAATTCGAATATTTTCTACTCCATAGGCTGTTCTTGGGTTGAAAACATGTTTTACACCATGATAGCTAGGAAAATAACATGGAATCTGGTATGGAAAAATATGATTTCATCTCTTAGTCCTGATTAACTCCTAAGTTGTCTACTCATTCTTTTCCTCATGGTCCACTATTTCATCGCTATATTCCAATATGCGGATCTTCTCTTCTGATGTATGCTTTACGCAATAATATTATTAGAATGGTAACCTATATGCAGAAGAATGTACAGAACAATTAAAAACTTGTTATTTTAGACACACTACTTTATAAATTTTTTTTTTTTTATCATTCTCTAAAGTTTGAAGACTCGGACCAATCCTGAATATTTATGTATTTTAATATTTTCAATATATTTTACCATTATTTATAGTTAGAGAGCTGAAACTTTCAGAAGTATTAGCTTTTGAATAGATGCATTTCTCAATTATTATGAAACATCCTTTATGAATTAGAGCCAGTTGTGTGTGGTTTGCAATCGACTTATCATGGATTCAAATCTTTGTTCAAGCTGATGTTGAAAAAAGCACCACCCTGTTACTCACAGTATTTGAATCTTATAGTATGGTTCGCTACGATATGTCAGTCTAATTCCAACCAAGAATGATGATTATTTTTTTGCATTTTTAAGGATAAACAAATATGTTGAAACTCGTTCGATTTTTTGAACACACTCACATACTCGAAAACATTACACTTTGGACACGCTCGAACGCATCTCTAGATGTAAATGCTCACAAATCCCTTACAAACCTAAAAATGGTTACATAAGTGAGTTGTGAATTGAATTTTCTTGATTTAAGTGTTTGAAGTAGTAAATGGTGGTCATTGATTGGTTCGAAGTACATGCTGTCCTACACGGAGAACCTTTTAGGTTTACATCTGTTTTTAAATTATTACGTTTTTTTTTTCAATAAAATGTCTTCGCATTGGCTGCCATCGGTTTTTTTATGATTTATATAGTCTTGTTTTTAGAAAGACTTTTTAATGATGTTTGAAGATCAATCTGAATGTTCTAGTAGTTTGAGCATAGTGTGCTCTCAATTTAGTTGTTTGCAATCGTTTATGCCAAGGGTAAAACGCTTTGACTCCAAAAAATAGATGATATCGAAACCATTGACAGTAGTGATTTTGTTATTTTTTATTCCTTTTTTATAACAAAAAATTACGTTTTTTGGAATAAAATCAACAGAAATTAAAGAAACTCAAAAACAAGAATAATTAGTGAGTATTTTTTTTCTGATCAATACAGTCGATTTATCTGAAAAAATACAGCAGCTCAAGCATGATGTGATAGAACTTCGCAAAATTTGTGTTGGACGAAACGAAAGAGTTTTTTGCATAAGAACGGCAATGAATTTCAATTAAAAAAGTTAATCGCAGCGATTAATTATATTAACCGTTTTTTTTTATTTTGATTGATTTTCAAGGTATTATTGTAGACTACACGAATACATAACAAATCATCTAATAAACGATGTGAGTATCAGTCAGAGGTGCAGAATCTGCTGATAAATAGAGAAATTTCGCCAGTTACAAAAAAGGAAAAAAAAATTTCTTTATGTAGAAGAACTCGACTCAATGACTGATGATGGTGAGGGTGAAACAATATCAGAAGATTGTAGTTCTTGTTCATCATCGATGACGACATCTGTAGCTGTATCGGTTTCTGGAGTTTTCTTTTTAAAGAGTTTTTCCACATTATTATCCCCCAATTTAAGTTTGAATAATTTACCAGGGTGCTGTCTTGCACAGTGTTCTTTCACTTTATCCTTGCGACCACTCCAATCACAATAGAAACACGTTACTTGTTGTTTAATTGGAAACATTTCTGCTGTTCAAATTGTAACAATCGAGTGATGTGAAGCTAAAGAATAATGTGAAGGATGTCCGAACAAGAAGGAAAAGTAGAAAGAATACAAGCAATCAAGTTAATCACGATGAATAACTGAACAACAAGTAAATCGGGGAAAATGTTTACTAACCTTATGGGATGATTCTTTTACCACTTTATTATCGACACTAAAACAATACAACGAATGAAGCATCATACCGGAACATCGAGTGATGTCATAATCCCGTTACACCCGGTATTCTCCAAAAACACACTACCTACCGCCTTTTTCTACTCGTGTAACCACTTTCTTACTCGAGATAACCCATAACCTAAAAGTTGAGGAATGAGTTGTTTTTGTGTAACCACCTCGTTACCCCAAAATAAAGTATATCCAGAAAGTTGAGGAATATGAGTTGATTTGGTGTAACGAGCTCGTTACCCC
>JAJEKB010001367.1:0-13727 GCA_022393335.1 Macrotrachela quadricornifera | reverse complement strand
GACGTCTAGCTGTCGATACCCGGTGTAATGGTATTATGACATCTATGGGAACATCATAGAGACCCATGTATCACATGCGCATATCACTCGCATGCACTCACATACATGAACAACGGAATAGAATACATTCAGTGGAGGGGAAGAAAGAAATGAAACTGGAAGAAAGATTAAAAAACACGAACAGAGAGTCGTCACGATACCTTGTGATCTTTATTCGTAAAGGAAATTTTATTTTTTGTGATACTATTATGCCCAACAAATTTTCAAAAATTTTCCTAGAGCTGAAAAATTTCTCCAAACGCGCGTTCCCGCAGACGAGTGGATTCTGCACCTTTGGTACCAGTGAAGATCATAATAGAGAAGAGTAGATTGAAGTATCATCGTTACATCAAAAACTAAAGAAATAAGAAAGAATTCTTCGTATGGAACGGTTATCTATTAACGAATATTCGTCGTGGTTATAATAAATAAAACAGGATTTAACAAAGACTTAATGTGAAGTTTGTCCTATAACTTTTCTGTTCATTCTAATTGAAGATTAGTTGTCGAAAAACATATAATTATTTATCGTATCGAATATGATGATCGAAGAGAGAAAAGGATCTGCATTCAAAATCTGAGTATAAAATCTCTTTTAATAATGTTTTGTAATTTATATACGCATTTTAAACACAATTCAATAATATTGTAAAAAACGTTGACATCTTTAGGAGTATGACAATATTAACGTATATTGTGTAGCTAGAATATTCATCATATTTCAGACGTTTTAAAAAGCTATTCTTATCTTGCTGATTGAGAACCACGCGATGATAACAAAAGAAAACAACAGAAAATATGAAGGCCTTACATTATCATCGACTGAATATATTACATTTGCGTTGGTAAAGGGTAAATTAATGGTAGTTAACCGAATCATCAAAAACAAAGAAAAAGATCAACAATAATTTCTAATTGTTAAAAGTCGTCATGAATACAAACTCTTACTAGAAATAGAAGCATATATAGTCAAAAGAAAGTTTTTCAAATCGACCCGAGTTTTCGACTCTCATACTACTATTTTCTGAATGGTATTAATGATGGAAAGTTAAAGAAAGAAAAAGATCAATATTCTATAATTTTGAATTTGTTTTTTTTTTAATGTTAGATTTTAGATAATATATTCTTAATCGAACTCATTCATGAGTGAACAAACAAACGCCAACCTCAATGATGGTTTCAAATACAACAATAATCAACAATCAAGTGTAAGCCTAAGGGTCTTCCTTGAGTTTTTATTCCCACTTTTATTTTAGAATATAGTGTCATTAAATGTTGAATCACGCTTTGGTCCAAATACCAATATCAGTCTTTCTTCACAACTGATAGATGAACTCATTGATGCACACAAAAAAAGTTCACGTAAACAAATAATATACGTTTCGATTTTCTTTGGAATTTTTGTATTAGTTGGACTAATATTGTTTGGTGTATCGTATGCCGTGCCTGAATGCAAAGATTACATTCAAAACTGTTCAAGAACCCGCTTAGTACTATGGATAATTGGTTTAGTTTTTGCTGGGTCGTTTGCTTTGCTGATCCCACTTGTTTTCTGTGTCTGGCGTTGTCAATTGTCGTGTCAGTTAAGTGATTTGAACGATCCTGAAAGTCGAGATGATGTAATTGTTTGGAGATTGGAAGGTGAACAATGGATACAGTATTTAGATTATGTTCATGGTCCTAATCGACAATGGAAAGATGTGGCTCCTCTGTCATCTTTTTGTTGTCGACGTGGAACCTATGAACGATTATCAGATCGTCAATATGGTCACATTGTTTTATATAGAAATGGTATCTTCATTGACGAATTGTATCTCGTTTCATTTCAAACATATGATTTACGAAGTGTAGAAATAAAGAATTTTGATGGGCACTCTCCGAGATTAGGTTTAAGAGTTCATACATATTTACAAGCTGGCAGGAATAGTCGAGATGTTTATTTTGATATATTTGCACCATCATCAGTTACGTATGAACAGTTAGTAACAATAAGTCAATGGTACAATCAAAGAGTATCTGGATTTAATGGAATAAATATGGCTTTAGGAGGACTTGAAGTTGCTGCATCCGTAATACGATTGGCCAGCTAATTTTATTTATAAATTGATAATGGATTATTTATCGGACAAAGTGTGGTCAATAAAATGGATTGCTTATTTTCATGCATTTAATTTGATTATCATAAGTATTTTTGATGAAAAAAACGTTCTTAAACAGAAACATTTAAAATAATATGAATTCATTCGCTTTTTTTATTATATGAAAACTAAATAGCTTGCTAATGTTTCACTCACGAGAGAACATCTCCAACTGTCAAATCGTTTTTCGCTTGGTTCTATTTTTATTCAAACGGTCTTGGTGAGTATTGAAAAAGACTATTTTGGTTTAGTTTTTCGGTCTTCTGTTATTGACTTATGGCTATTTTACTGAATTTTTGGCCTATAAGCATGAGATTCCATAAGAACCTGAATGATTGAATTTTGACTTGAAATTTTGCCCATACACAGTTTAGCACAGTCATTAAAAAATTTACGAAGTTTGAGCCAGAATGAATACATAATTATCCAGATACTCAGTTTTTAATAAAGTTCTCTTTTCGACTGCGTTTCAAAACAGGAACATTTTCGATACAAACTAATATCTGGGTAAGGGTACGTTTATCCTGGCTCAAACTTTGGGAATTTTCTAATGGCTATGAAAACTGTGTATGGACAAGATTTCAGGTCGAAATTCAAACATTTAGGTTCTTATGAAATCTCGTGCTCGTAGGCCAAAAACTCAATAAATTCCCCATGAGTCAGTAACAGAAGACTGGAAAACCAAACCAAAGTAGTCTTTTCCACTACTCATCAAGACTGGTCGAATGGCAATAGAACCATGCGAAAAACAATTTGATAGTTGGAAATATTTCCTCATCAGTTGATGTTATGCAATGCTGGACCTAGGATTTTTGTATCATAGAGCGATTTATGATTAATATTCAACTATTTCACATTGAACAAATTATTCGTTGCTATAGTTAATAGATAAAGCATCTTGAGGGTACGAGTGGCTCTTGAGGGTGATTTTTCAAAAATTAAAAAGAAGAACAAATAGAGATAAAAGACTAATGTGTATCGTTATCTGTTGTTGTTGTTGTTTGTTGAAATAAAGATGTTTGTCAATCTACCGGTTTCAGTTTATTTAAAAATAAACTTCGTCAGGATACAACAAAATCTAAGTACAATAAATTACAAAAAACTAATAATAAAAAACAGAGTTAAGGCACAACAAAAACAAAAAAGCTGTGATGAATTATACTAAATATCATTCCCATTTCTTAAGGATGACGGAACACCACAGCCACCGCCGATCGAAAAAGCAGTAGTAATAGTAGTAGTAACATGACCACTACATTTTGAAATGATGACCATAACATATTCCATCCGATCTGAACCATCGGTGACTCTTGCTACATTCTAACGAGAGAAATGAGAAAAAAATTGTTTCTTCCTGTTGTTTACTAAGTAAAGAACAACGTTGCATCCTGCATGTATTTCACCATTCTTATTATTTCAATGGTCGCCATGGTTGAGTGGTTACGTTGTTTATCACACATCCACAATGTACTGTGTTCAAACCCTAGTAACATCATCCATGGAATGACCATGGACAACTTACTAACGGTTAAGTTGTTTCAAATGATTCATTCCACATGAGTGATTCATGTTGTCTGTATCTTTAGTCAGTATGTTCGACGGAAGAGGGTGCAGATATCGCTGTCTGTAAAAAGGAAAAACAATAGAACCCGAATGCATGTGGAAAACTAATAATAATAACCGCGGCCAGCCCCTACGGGTGATAAGCCTATGAGACGTTATTATTATTATCGTCAATATTTTAACTAGTAAAGACTGAATATTGTTTTGTGTATTATGTCAATAAAAATCTTTTGTTTTTTTGTGTTTTTTTTTTAATTTGAAAAATAAACATCAAAGAAATGTTATTATTATCTGATTAAATATTGAAGAAATTGTTAGATTGAATTGATCATTACGATAAAAATGAAATAGAATGATTCTATAATGGTAAATGTAGTGGCGGAGCCACCGGGGAGCTAAGCTTCCCCTAGAAAATTTCAACTTCATTTAAACTGTCAGACTTTCGCCGCTAAAGAGCTTCGATGCATATTCTGAATATGGAACTCAAGCGCGACACGAGTGGTGATAGGTAATTCCTTGCGGTTGTTGGAAGTGTGACGATAGTTTTCTGTGCTTTTGAATAAAGTTCCTAATGAATTTCCTCCGCTTCTGGAGACAGTTCTTGCAAAACTTCTTGCAATTGGGAAAAGAATTTTTTATGCAAATTTTCTAATTTTGAAGACAATTACTAATTAGTTTTTTCGAGTTTCGAAACAAGTTTCTGATGAAATTTTTCCGATTTGGACGAAGGTTTCTGGTGAGGTTTTCTCTGACTTTCGAGATAATTTCATTGATTAGTTTTTGTCAATTTTGGTGATCGTTTCTGATAAGTTTCTTCCAATTTGGTGCAATGTCCCTTATATCGTTCGGCGATTTGTAGAAATTTGGACTACACCGTTCTCACATCTTAGGTAAACTAGTAGATTTCTATTTTCGCCTAGTTATGAAGGTTTGTGAAATATTTCTTTATTTAATTTCGGAAGATTCGACTATACCTTTCTCGTATTTGTGAAGATCTTATGTAATAAAACTGTTACCTTTAAGCAGCAGCGGCTGAACCTATCAAAATGCTTGATTACTTTCTGCGAACAGTCAAGATGCTTCGAAATATCTAGAGTTTTTTGAAAAATAGAGTTTAGAACAGTTCATTCAGTTTTCTCAAGCAACCGCGCGAACTTGATAGATCGTGTTGATAATAAACGAACTAAGAAATATCCTAAGTATGTTGTGGCGAAGGTAGAGCAGACCTACGACTTATACGACGACTAAAACTTGAAAATGTACTTAAAATCTTTGCCGCCTTCGGTGGCAACATGAGTTTGCCTTGTTTATTGATACCTAGCATGAGCTAGGAAGTTTTTAAAGAATCTCCATAATCATCGCATTAGGTAACAGTCACCGCGAACACGACCGTCTTCGGTGACGACAAAGATTGAAAAACTTCTCTAATCTCAATGTGAAGATGTTTCTGCTGGAAAGAGCTCTTACATCCTCAAGGATTTTTTACGCTCTACAGCAATAGTAAAATTGAATTTGACCAAAAAATAAATATGTCGAAAGATAAAATGTCGAAACAGAAATAAGGATGGAAGGCGAGCGCGTATGAGATCTCCACTTCCATCTACTTTTATATTTCATAATTCTACCTTTCGACATATGTCTTATTGTTGTTTTTAACAGTTTTTATTTTCGCTATTTTGACTTTGGACGCTGTTGAGGATGGTCGCAGCAACCTACACCAATGTTTTCAATACAGCGAATGTTATGAGTTGTGTATAAATTTATGAACTTATATCAAAGTTTGACTATTATGCAAAAGTCGGTCGAAAGTGACAACATTTTTACGGATGTGTAACTGAATACAAAAACTTCACAAGGCGTTCAGCTAATGTCGATTGCATATGAGCGCTGTTTCGTGGGACCAAATTTTTCTCCGATTTTTGGAAATGACTCCCTGCTGCTTTGATCACTTCGCGCCACTACTGATGGAGCTCAGCTCCCCCTAGACCGAAATCCTGGTTCCGCCACTAGGTAAATGGTATTCTATCTTTGAATAGTCCGAATATTGTTGTCACATTTATTTTATAATATTGATTTCTGTTATTCTAAGATGAATTTTACTAATCTAAAGAAGCCTTCACAAATATAATGATCAATTATATAGTTTTATAGTGAAATGTTTTTTTTATTATTTTATTATTTCAATAATATCTCTCATACTGTAGATATCATTAATTATCTTTGTGCGATGTATATCTTTTTCAAAATGTATAAATTCTTATAACTGTAGATGATGTCATAAGTAAATGAATATACGTATATTGAAAAGAAAAGAAATCACATTTCTGTATCGTTACCATGAACACTACGCTATGCATAGTCTATTGATATTTTTATCGATGACTTATTTATGCGCAAGTACTTATATTGGTTTATTTGGACTTGGATATTTCATGATATAGTTTATTTTTGTTTGGTTTAATGAAGATTTAACAACGAGGTGTAATTTATGGATCAGTTGTTTGTATGTTTAATTGATTTTCTTTATTAAATTCAAAATATTTGTTTAGATGGAATTATTTAATTTATTATTTTGCTATTGCTATGTATATCAAAATATTTGTGTACGTATGAAGAATTGAAAATTGAATAGAAAAAATAATATGCGAAAAAAATTTAATGATTATCTCAAAAATAGTTCATATATAATTTTCATTCATTTTTTCATTTGAATTTCCCTATCGATTATGGTGTGTGAATTTCATACTGAATTAATATTTTGCAATGGAACTTCATCAGCCAATATATTTTGTACATCTATCAAGCTGTTTTTACCATGTTCTCGATTACAATTAAATTCTAATAATTGTTATGTATTTTCGACAGGTATGTGTAATTTAGATATGCTCGTTTTTTTTCTTATTTATGTATTTGAATTTTAGATGCATATGAACGGTATGATCGAATTCTTGTCGATGCTAATTTTTCGTTGTAAGTAAAAATCTTTATTGTTCACAACTTAATTCGATAAAAAATCTATTAGTTTAAAAATAATTTTTTCTGAAAAGTTTTTAAAGACTATAGGATAAGATTTTATTTTTGAAGATTATATATATTTATTCATGTTTTATTTGTAGAGATTGTATTTATATCATATATTTATTATTACAGCAACAAATATATAATAGTCATTATTGGTAAAATAGGGTAGCTGAACTTCGTTCTCAAATTAAATTTTCAACTCAAGCTGCATCTTTACTTAATGAATTATTACAAAAAAAATCAAAGAAAATCGTTAAAATGATGAAAAAATTTTATCAAAAATAATTAAAAATTTAGAACGTATTAATGAACAAGAATTAGAATTAAATCAAATTAATAATAAAGAAGTACCAACCTATGTAGAACCATTGGAGCATTATGAAGATTTATTATAAAATAAAAATATTTTTAATAAAAAAAAAGTCTTATTTTTAATTTCGTAATTCGGTCGGGTGATAATTATATATTTAATTATGACTTCGACGAAGATATTAATAAAGAAGAAAATGATGAACACCGTGTTGATCAAGAACAAATCAATTTTTTAAAGAAAAAAAATGAATATATTTGTTTAGATATTTCTAATATCAACTTCAACGGATCAAAAACCACCCACTGCTGAAATCACTGACAGTGAGCTTTTATTTCTTTATAAAGAAGACAAATTGTTTAAAAAATATAAAATCTCTAATTCTGTTTCTTTCTTTTTTTTTAGAACATAAATCAATTTTAAATAAAATATATTTAATTGTTATAATGATTGTCGATTATTTCATTGATTTAGTTAATCATAATTCACATAAATACAGAAAAGTTTCAAATTAATTAGCTGAAATAAAATTCAAAAATATATTGACAATGAATCAAATGCTGAATTAGTAAAGAATTATTTTCAAAAATAATCAATTTTATTATTCTTTTAGAATATATGTCGGAATATGAATGAGATTACCGATGACAATCATTCAAATACTCAGATCGAAGAAAACGACGCCGTAAACGGTCTTAAACGGTGGGAAAACGATAGGAAACGACGTCAAAACGTCGCCATTATTCGGTACCCCAGAAATATATAAAAATAATGCGAAAAGCGGTGATCGTTTGTAACCGTTTCAGGTCGTTTTGCAGCCGTTTTCGGCGGTCGGAATAGACGTCCTAGGTATGTTACTACTCTTTTCAATTCATTTATTCAGTTGTTCTTTTTTATTTTTATCTTTTAGTCGTATGAATATTCCACAATCCGAATCAATCAATCCATCTAAATGTTCACGTTTTTATCGTTTATTTGATTGTTTATGTTATTTTAGAATATCACAATCAGAATGTATCTATTATTCAGCTATGATTATATATCATTTAATATTAGATGCATATATCACACTGTTGTTTCTATTATCAATATTCCTTTGGACAACATTATCACGTCGATTACCAAAATTTTATTTTACTTTCATTACGATTTATGTGCAATTAATAATTATAATCAAGCATGTTTCATTATTTATTTAGGAACAAATTGGTTTAAGCTTTATTGAAAGAATAAAATAAAATAGGATAAAAAAAACAATATATTATTCAAAATATCCAATAAGATGATTTTAGATTCCATTTTATTTATTACTAATAATACAAAGTCAATTAATATTTATCTGTACTGACAGAATAATTTATTTACGGCGTGCTTTATTACCAAAATTTATTTTTCAAATAATTCAGATTCTAATAATACGTATTTGGTTATTAGATTTATTTAACATAATTGAAAGGTATTGAAAAAAATTCTTTTCTTTTCAAATATTTTATATTCATGTTATTTTTCTTCCAAGAAAATTTGAAAATAATTTTGGAATAAAATTATCGTACTTATTTAAATGTATTTATTCTGGTGATCATCATTCCAAATACAATTAGGATATCCAATATATATTACCTAGGTCAAAACCACCCCGTCGTAAACAATCGTACGCAGAGAAGTATACCCGTATACCGCCGTATTACCTGTCTCAGTATTACGATCGTATATCTCCGTCTCGTATACGAAGAAATACGGCAATATACGGAGGAAAATACGGTTGTTTACACACGTGTATGGACTCCGTATTCGTCGACCTGGGTATCCCCCGCCTCAGTACGCCTCTGGATACAATACCAATAGAATTTTCTTATACAATAACACATAATAGACCAAATGACGTTCCAATAACATTTACAAATGGATATGAAATTAATCTTAAATTAAAAAACGTATTCAGCAATTATTTATAAAAACACAAACAGAAAATATTGATTTAGAAGAAAAATTGTAATTTTTTATCTTTTTTCTTAATCTTTGCTAAAATTGTTTTTGTTTCTTTTAGAGAATTCGAAATAAAAAATTTTGGTATCTCGACTTACATATAAAGCAACAAAAGTAAAATCAGAAGAAATTCATTTGAGAAAAATTATATTTTATTAATATGAAATTTATTTTTATTTAATCTAAAAAATTATTTTTACTTTTAATTTTTCCCCGGGTCGAACAAGCACGGCCGTTTACGACCGTATACGGTCGTATACGACCATATACAGTTACGGAGATATACGATCGTAATATGGTCACATGTATTACGGCAAAACATGGTCGTAAACGACCGTATTTTTTCTATATACGGTCGTATATGACCGTTTATGAAGTCCGTAACACTCGACCTGGGTCCATTTGAATATTATACAAAAATAAAACTAATCTCTAATGTTACAAATAAGAAACGATCAACATCAGATGAAACTAAATATTGGTGGAAAATATTAGAAGATCGAACAAATTTAACATTTTCTTCATCTTGTGAATTTAAAAAAAACTATTCTTAAATAAAAGAACAACTAATAATTCATTTAGCAAAAATTAATGATCATTTTTTCTTTCCTATTTTTAAAGGTTTCATATACTGATCCATCTTACATAACTATGTTTTTTTTAATGATCAAATTTCTTCAGATAAAAGTTCATTTCTAGATCGTTCATATATGTAATACTTGAAACTTGAACTCAACTATTCAACTTTGAGGATGGAGGAACAAGATAAAGGTGAGTACGGAATTCTGGGAGTGGGAGGTGGACAACGCCACAGTACGGGTTAAGAGGAATAGTTGAATGCTTGAATTCAACTTGCAAGTTCGATACTACTGTATTAATAAGATCAGTTATTTCAGATGAAAAGATAAAATGTTCTTCTCTTAAAGAATTTGTATTTCATATTGATGATATAAAGATAATCATCAATTACAATCGAATTCAAATCAATTTATGATTTTACATATTTGTCGTATTGAATATATCACAAATATAAGAATAAATTCTTCGTTTACAAAGAAAAAATCTAAATCAGTTTATTTCATAACACAATCAAATTGATTTTCTCAGCAAATAATTTGACGATTTCCTGTATTTTAGTAGATATAAATTCATCTTATTTAATTTCTAATATATATTGATTTTTAAAAGTTTTATAATTAATTATAAAAATTAAGTCTGTTAATAATATAAATACATGAACATCCTAAAGATCTTTAGATAAATTATTCGAACAGTTTTAATAGAAATATTTGATTTATGAAATAAAAAAAAATTTTTTTTCTAATATTGATTATATAATATTTTTATATTTGATTGCATTACTTTTTGTTATCAACAATGACGCATACAGAGTTGCTGATGATGCAGATTGTAAGTAGTTTGTTACATTGGTGTAGAGAAAAAAAATGTAATGTAAATGTTATTTCTTTTATTTCTTGACATAAGAAAAAGAAAGAATAAGTTTTTTTTTTCTTCCTGTAGTTGACATCGTTGTAGCTTATCTAGTAATAACGTCATTGGAGATTATTTGAGAAGAAAAAAGACCCGAAAAGAAATTGTAATAGTCGACATACTGGACATTGTTCATTGAAGAAAAAAGTTCAAGATGAATAATCAAACAAAAATGATAATTATTACGTCAAATGAAGATCTTATTCAACAATTATCTTTAAATAAATCGAAAGATACTCGTATGATTGATTTAGATGAAAATAAATCAACAAATTTAATATCAAAAAATGATAACAATTTACTTGGTCTTGGTTTTCTTGCTCAATTTTCTGAATGTGTTTGTATTTTTGTTTTAATAAAATAAGAAAAAAAAATTTTGTTTTTGTTTTTTTAGAATTCAAATAATGATCAAATGTATAAACGAGTTCTAAATTCTGGTCGACATAATCGATCAAAACCGGTTAAAATATCAAAAAAAACATTGGATCTTGTGTGTATTATATGTGGAGATCGTGCTATTGGTTTTAATTATGATGCACTTACATGTGCTTCATGTAAAGCATTTTTTCGTCGAAATGCTCAATATAATTTAGTTTGAATTTTTTATTTTTTATTTTTATTTATTCTTTTTTTTGTTGTTGTTGTTCTAGGAACAAATTCGTTGTTTAACAGGTCAAAAAAAATGCTCAGTTAGTCATGATACACATAGAAAATGTCAACGATGTCGACTAGAAAAATGTTTTGCTATGGGAATGAGAAAAGATTTTATTCTTAGTGAAGAAGAAAAACAAAGAAGACGAAAACGTCTTGAAGAAAATCGACAACTTTCTAATGAACAAAAAACTTCTCAAAATTATATAACTGAATCAATTGATGAAATTGATCGTGTAAGTTTAAATTTATTTTTGTTTGTACAAATATTTTTAAAGATTTATATTAGAAATAAATAAAATAAAAAGAAATCTAAATAAACAATTTTTTATTCAGCTTTTAATGGATACAGACAATGATGATAATATTCAATTAAATAATACACAGAATTCATCATTATGTCAAGGTCTTTCAATTGAAGATTGGTCCGATATTGAAAATGTTCGATCTAATTATTCATCAATATTTCAAAATGAAAATTCACCAAATATTTCATTCGATATGTCGGATCGTATATCAGCATTAGTTTCTTGGTCACAATTAGCTAGTAAAAGAGCTTTAAAATTAATAAATTTTTTTCAACAAATTGATGAATTTGAAAATTTAAATTCTGATGATCGTTTTACATTAATCAAATATAATCTTTTACCTATATTTCTTATACAAAAATGTCTTCATTACGATCCATTAAAGGGAACATTTATTCATGGAAAAGATGAAGATAGATTAAAACGTCATCAATTTTTTACATTATGTTATGGTACAAGTGGAATTCGAGAAAATTATATGAGTATAATACGTACATTTTCATTAATTACTGAACAAGATTCAACTTTAATTTATCTTCTACTTCTTATTTTACTTTTTTCAAAAGGTTTATCAATGAATGAAAATGAACCTATATTAAATAATCCATTAGCTGTTAATCGTGCTCAATCTCATTATACTAAATTAGCATGGAATTATTTACTTTATAAACATGGAGAAAAAAAAAACATTAAAACAATTTATAAATATATTATGTGAAATAACAAGAATTCAAATATTTTCAAAATATTTTAGAGATTTTTTTCGTATACAAACTCAATCAACAGATGTATTAGAACGATTTGCACCACTTATGCAAGCACTTTTAAATATTTCTTAAAAGAAATTTTATATTTTTCTTTTTTTTAATGTATACAAATATCGACTTTTTTTTTAAATATGTATTTATTCAAACAAAAAATCTACCGATGCTGTATCGTCATTGTAATGGACATTTTTGCATCAATTGATAATATATTTTATTTATCACGATTTTGAAAAATTAAAATATATATATAGAACAACTTTTTCTGTACTGTCCTGACAAATAGTTGAACAGAATAATCATGTTTAGAGATGTGTGGGACTAGGTTTTTGATTTCAGTCTTGATAGTTTTAGTCCTTCAGGTTGAAAGAAAACTATTTCGGAATTTACTCGTATCGTATCTAAAATAATTCTTCGATACTCGAGTTTTTTTTTATATATTTAATCGGTACTTAATAGTGTCTTAAATCATTTCTATTGAATTATGTCCTCATTCAT
Source organism: Macrotrachela quadricornifera (assembly GCA_022393335.1). Taxonomy (NCBI): domain Eukaryota; kingdom Metazoa; phylum Rotifera; class Eurotatoria; order Philodinida; family Philodinidae; genus Macrotrachela; species Macrotrachela quadricornifera. Next base: position 958 of record JAJEKB010001367.1, on the reverse strand, counting down.
ATGATTTAGACGATAATTTACCTATGATCAAAATTAATTTCATACATCTCTAATCATAATGTGTTTTTCTTTTTGTAATACAAGATACTCGCATGACAGTAATAGATCGATTTGTAATGTTCAGAAAAACTTTATTGAAAAAATTAGAGAGGTAAAAATATCATATAGTCCCACATTCTGATTCTCAATCAGATAAAGTTAGGTTTAATTCTGATCTTGCGCATCGCTAATTATGGCATGTGCTTTAATTTTCTATTTAGTGACGCATGTGTGTTAAAGTATAGTCAGCTAGGTTATAATCAAAATCATATTTTTTCAAATATTATAATTTGATTTTAATGTCGACAATCCATTATATACATAGTTACTTGATACTATAAATATACTTTTATATTAAGTTAGATTTGATGATGTCCATGATAAAATACAATATTGATCATTTATTATGGAAGAAATTGGAGAAGAATGTAGAATGTATTCCTACCAATCGATTGCTTTTCAGATGATATTTTTATTATGAGTCAATGTCAATGGAATAAAAAAGAATCTATAAGAAAGTATTGAACCTATGATATACTAGCCAAAAAATATATTTGCTATATGATTTTTAACTCAAATAAGAACATTTTCGAGCTTTTGTTGGATTAAAAAATCATTTATATTTAGCGAAACAAAGTGATTGAATGATTTGTAAATAGAAAATGAGATTCTATATTAAATTTAGTCTTTTCGAAATGATAATAAACGAAATATTATGACATTAATAAAACCATTCGAGACATAGTTTTAGTATGTATATCAATCAATCAATCAATGAAACTTGTCCTTTAATTGACATAACGATAGTTAATAGAGCACGTTAATTGAGTATATCATCATTAAAAATCATATTTGTGACAGCAAAAACGTGTTTTTTTTTCTTTTTCTGTCTATTTATTATTCAAACATAGTGGCAAGT
>JAJEKB010001366.1:191252-207225 GCA_022393335.1 Macrotrachela quadricornifera | reverse complement strand
CTAGCTACTTGTGAAAAAATCTATGGATTAATGGCTTATCCACGTATCATTCAGAATGTAACAGTTCTTCGAACATCACCACTTCGAGTTCGAGTGCATCTTTTAGCTCAAGGTCCATCAAAATCTATTCCATTTAGTGTTGAAGGAATGGTATGTCAAGTTGGTTTTGATCAAAATGCTGCAAATGCTGCTTGTCGATCACAAAATTTCAATAATGCTGTTCTTGTTCCTAATATTGAATGGCAAGAACCACCAGCTTCTTTCGGACAACAATGTATTATGGATACCGAGTCATATAAAAGTGTTATTCCATGTGAATATATTATGCATCAACTTAATTGTCCAGTATCAGCAATTAATTTAGCTGAATGTCGTTTTCCACCATTATTTAGTCAATCACCATCATGCAATCGATATACTCATATTGGTCTTATTTGTACATGAACACAATTTTATTTTATTGAAGCAAAAATTAAAAAAATTGTATTATGTGAAAGAGATTCATTTTATAATAAAACTCTTTTAATTCTTCACTAAACGTAACACAAATGTGAATAGATGTTAGTGAATTGAGACGGTGCGATGGAGAGAATATCGGTTATCCAAAAGTTGGTAATTCATTAAAAATGTATATTCGTTTCTATGATTCAACACGAACGAAACAGCCACTCGACAAGCCCTTTCGAATTTATTGAATCATATTTCGTGTCTGTGAATGTTGTCCGAAAAGTAAAGTTTCGATCAATAAAGTGCAGACATAACGAAATGCATCACTATAAGAACTCCATTAATATTTATCAACTTGCTTCTAGTGAACACTGTCGACCCTTGCTTTAGTTATCGGTCTGATTCATTATCTATCATCAGATGTATTCACAGCTGTTATACAGAGAGAATGGTGCCTAACTTTGTATCTTGTTTTCGTTTTAATTATCTCAAACTTCGAAAAAAAACAAAGTCCTTTAAAAATCGTCATTTTGTAACGCTCTCTGTGACGGAACGAAACTTTCTATTGAAAATTCGAAAACGGATGGTCATGGTTCGATCTTCATACTTTAATCTTGCGTTTCAACGTATATTTTACCATTTTCTATTCTCGAGATAAAATATCGATAATTATAATGTTTTTCTTCTTCTAAACCAACTGAATTTATTGATTAACTGTTGATTTGTACACGACAGATTTTTGTTGCATAATGACATGATGAATGATCTGCTTCTAATGGTGAATATGAACCTAATCGAATACAATAATTAATAATTAAATTTATTTTAAATAAATAAATAAATAAATAAAAAACAGTTGATGTAACACGTTGATCAATTTCTTTTTATTAATAAATTTTAGATAATTCTTTTAGAAGACGAATTATTTAATGTGATGATTGATTACTTAAATCAGTAGTTGATAATAAATCGTATATATGACTTAGAAATGCTTAAGCATGAGGACGTATTCGATAATCATGATAAAAAAACTAAACCTATTTAACATTTCCCTACTCGAAAAAGAATAAACGATTTCAATTTACAGGATGTCCCAAAAAAAACTTACCCCCTTTTATAAGATTATTTTTAATCCTGCAGAATTCACTTTTTGATCCAATTATTTTTGTAATAGATAGACTTGAGAAAAACCTACAAGATAGAGCTATTTGTATTCTGACAACGATCTATTGCAACTGAAGAGAAAGAATAAACTCATTAAATACGAAATTTATGCTGAGACCAAATTAACTTTTACTCTTTTTTATGTTACGTAAAAATTCAATGTTTCAATAATGATACAGTATTATGACCTGAAATTTTCAGGCTATATTCTTCGATACTCACAGTTTAAGTATCTTTATAAATTGTTTAAAAATATTATTATAGTTTGCTACTATTATTAAAATATCCGTACGATAGCAGTATTTCGTATTGTTTGCATAAAGCAACGCAACGTACTAATTTGGTTATCTCATTACTTGAATTAGTTTTAATTACTATGAACTGTATGCTATAGATAGAGCGTGTCGATGTCTACAGGAGTATATATCAATTGTTGACAAATTTTCGTTTCATAATGAGTAACAAAGTGCAATTTAATAACGAAGCATGTAATAGCCATTAGCATCAAACCTAAATAATTGTATGAAAACGAAAAAAATCTTTAGTAAACGATTCATATTTGTTCTAAATGTTGCCGCAATGAATATACTAGTACTTAGTTCTATAGCTATGCTAAATTTCAAGGCAAAATTAACTGTTAATGAGAAGTATTTTTGTTTTCGAGTGAAAGTGTATCGCTCCAGCACAAATTTCACATTTAATGAATTTAGTCTTTCTTTTCAATTGTAATGGGCCGTTGTCAAAATAAAAATAACTCTATCTTGTAGGGTTTTCCTAGTTCTATCTATTACAAAAATAATTGGATCAAAAAATGGATTCTAGAGGGGGAGAAATAATCTTGTAAAAAGAGGTAAGTGTTTTTGGGACATCCTGTAAACTCTTTTTTCTCAATGGAAGAATAGGTGAGTGATTTTTCACGTATCTGCCCTCAAAGGGTTAAATTTTAGAAAAAGATTAGTTAAATTTATTTTAAATCTAAATTTTTCACAATTTAATTTTATTTAACTTTAACAGGAAAATGACAGCCCTACTTCTCATATACTGAAAAAAATTTCCGGAGAATAATAAACCCCGAAAAACGGTTGATGATTGCAAAATCAGTTTATTAACACACTCCACCCTTTGATAAACTCTTTTTTCTCAAAAAAGTGACCAAGGGTTTGTCACCCGTTGCAAAACGATATACCCTTGTACTGGTTTCTCTCTTGGTAAACCCTTTTTCCATAAATCAACAGAATCAACCCTCAAATGTTGCGTTTCTTATAGGTGATGATAAACTGTGTATTGAGGATTGATTCTATTGATCTATGGAAAAAGGATTTATCAAGAGAGAAACCAGTACAAGGGTATATCGTTTTGCAACGGGTGATAAACCCTTGGTCACTTTTTTGACGAAAAAGAGTTTATTAAAGGGTATAGTGTGTTGATAAACTGATTTTGCAGTCATAAACCCTTTTTCGGGGTTTATTATTCTCCGGAAATTTTTTTCAATGTAGTCGATTAAACGCTATTCCTTGATCAGTACAAACTCGGCTTCGAAGTTCTTGTTTTAGAAATCGTAAGCAATAAAAAGCAACGTGCATATGCACAATAAAACAATCGCTAAGATGGCGCATCTTCAGGAGCGTATGAAACATTTTCACCACTATGAATACGTACATCAAAATGCGCATTCCCTTATTCAGTGACCTTAGTTTGATATCATTCAATGATAAAATGAGTAAATAGATGCGTAATGAACGGACAATATGAATATTCTAATTCATCAGTAAATAGATCACGTGCAGCAACGCAGTAGTAAAAGTTTGGTATGTGAGAACTCATTACTTTTGTATTTTTTCGGTGGTGTCCAACAGTTCATGGTCAGTAAAGGAATCGTCTCTGAAAATTGTTCAATTGTATGAACAATGATCAGTTGTCAAAAAATGTATTTGTATGTGCTAACTGATTGCGTAGAAATATTGACGAATGCAGGTGTGTCTCATGAGAAGTGAACAATTTTCAACTATATTTGGAATTAGCTAAACTTATAACTAGAAGAAGATTACCTCTCAGACTTTTGTAATATACCCAGGGGCCGCGCGAAGGGTCTAAGATTGGGGGGGGGGGGTGTAACGAGTTTTGAAAGGCTACAAAAACTTTTCGGGAGTGTAGCGGGTTTTAAAAAGATAAAAAAAAAATTTGGGGGTTGTAAAAGGGTATTTAGGGCAAAATTTGTTCAAAATCGGCTTCTGTTGCTGAAAAAAAAACGAAATTTTTCAATTATTGAGGGGGTGTACACCCCCCCCCCCCCCCCCCCCCCCCCCCCCCCCACTCGCGCGGCTCCTGAATACACCTCGTCTTAAAATTACAAAAACTCATTTATTATATCAATAAAATCAAAAAAGAAACAAACAATCAAATCATCGATCTGTTCATACCGATGTAATTTTGCACTGTTCTAGAAGTGATATTGTGGTGCCTCATTTTCAACCGCTTTCCACAAATCTTCTAACACCTGAATCATATCCGCACTCAGTTGAACTCCTTTGAAATCATGAAGATTTTCTTGCAGTTGTTCTATATTGGATGCTCCCAAAATAATGGCATCGCCTTCTTTCAGTTGTGAATGATTCAATAGCCATGAGAAACAAACCTCTGAAGGCTTGATATTAAGTTTCTTACAACGATTCTGAAAGGTCTCCAAAGCTGAGAAAAAGGTCTCTTTGCAATAGATGCGTGTGTAATAATTACCAACCAGAGTGGAAGGGTCAAATCGAGACTTAGCTTGGGCATTTTTGATTTGATCTGCTGTCTTAATCATAAAACCTCCAGCAAGTGGTGAATAAGCATAAAAATGCATTCCTAATTTTCTTAAAAGTGGAAATAATTCTTGTTCATTCTTGCGTGTAATGGGATTGTAATTGCCTTGATATACGGATGGAAGAATATAATTATTCTCTTTGCAGATATTATACATTCGCTCTACTTCTTCTGTAGTGAAATTGGAAAGACCAAATCTTTTAAAACTTCCTCGTTTGTAAAGATCATTGATTGATGCAGCTGTCTCTTCGAAAGGGACAGATCGATCTGGTGCATGAAGATAATAAATGTCAACAAAGGATCGATTCAATGCTTTTAAACTTTCATCACACTGTGCATTGACACCTTCCTTCGTCAGTTTACATATACGTGGATTTGCTTTGGTAGAAATGATGAACGTTTCAGATTCTGTTGTTTCGCCAAGTAACTCTTCACATGTTCCTTCTCCATAAGTTCTCGCTGTATCGAGTTCATTGATTCCATTTTGTTTGAGAATATCAAGAACTTGTGAGACTTCTTGTACTGTGTTGAATCCTCTACTGTTTTTTGTAAAGGATGCCACGCCAAATATTCTCTTAATTTTAGACATTAGTCGATAGAGGTGATACAATCACTTTCAAGATGGTATCTTGAGCTTTTATCTGAAAGAATACAAGAATAAGACGCTTGAAGGTTTAAAAAACTGATAATCAACCTAATTATTTAATGAACAACCATGCTAGCAATCAACTAAATACCTTGAAACTGATCTTATCTTTTAATCTACACTGATATACTTTGCCTGATAGCTTATATTCCCTTACCAATTCTATGGGAAAAAAAATCACTAACATTGTTTTACTCGTCGGAAGTGTTTTCATAATCACAAAATTGTAGAAAAAGATCCTAGACGATCGGTATGTAACGCTATCAATTACTTACAAACGATCACCTATATTCAATTCTTCCTAAACTAACATGTAAAGATTCTCTTTTTTTCTTTTATCTCGAGTTACATATATTCTCCGTCCACTTGTAGATGACAAGAAAGACAGAATGAAATATGTTGACATAAATTTCACTCGTAATAATGGCGAAGCAGTTTTGGGTGAATCCCTTTTCGTCCTCACTCTTCCGAACATCCGGTACCATGACCGGATGATCGGGAGTATAATTTTGAGTTACCGATGCCCGGAGCAAAAATTGTCCGATGTTAGAAACGGTAAATTACAGGGTCTTCGTAACAAAAGATACCGGATGCCCGGAGCAAAAATTGTCCGATGTTAGAAACGGTAAACTACAAGGAGTTCGGAACATGAAATGACGGAAGAGTGGGACAAAAAATGATCGATGTTCGAAACGATAATTTGCAGAATGTTCGGAATATAGAATGATGGCTGTTAAGAATGAATTATGATGTTTGCTTTTTAAATGGAGAATAATTCATTCATATAATATATCTGTAAGTCGTTGGATATAGTGACCTCTACAGGTATATACATTCAGTTAGATTTTCTCGGAAGTAGAGATCATGAATGAGCGATGGATTTTACAGATAAATTGTGAAAATCACTGATAAAAACAAAGCTGCAGTGTGTTATTTATGTGTGTGATATGTTAAAACTTGTACTTGTTATGTTATGATTTTTTGTAAAAAACTCCAGTAGAATATAATGAAAAATAAAGTATATCTTAACGAACATCAGTCTCCTTTTCCTTCCGAACACTCTATAATTTATCGTTTCGACCATCTGATAATTTTTGTTCCGGACATCCGGTATTTTATGTTACGAAGACCCTGTAATTTATCATTTCCAACATCGGACAGTTTTTGCTCCGGGCATCCGGTATCTTATGTCACGAACACCCTGTAATTTACCATTTCTAACATCGGACAATTTTTGCTCCGGACATCCGGTATTTTCATTTCGATCTTCCGGTTTTTCCATTTCGGACATCCGGACACTTTTACAACAACTGGGTGGCGTTACGGACATCTAAGACCGATGTTCGTAAAAAAAAGCGAGGACGAAAAGGGAGCCCCCCATCAGATTTACCTAGAAAAGGTTCAACAATTCAAGGAAAGTATGTGTAGAATTATTGATAAAATCCAAAAGACATTGGATATCTGAGTGTATATTGTAAACTAATCTTTCTATTAGATTATTTTCTTTTCCTATCTAATAAAAAAATAAATTATCTGAAAGATTATCAAACAATTTATCAATATCCAACATTGATTGTAAACAATTCATTTAAAAAACATACAATGACAGCTTTTCTAATAATAATTGATTTCTCTGTTTTTATTTCGAGCTACTTTTGTCAAGTTTGATTTAATTGATTATAGAATTTTTTATAGCAGTAATAATTAATTCATCCTGAAAAGATATTACATAAATAGACTTTATTTACCTGAGTAGACAACATAAAAGTATTGTCGAACTACACAAAATATGAATTGATGCTTTGACTTAATATTTTTCTTCGAAATGTAATACTTATAATTTATCATACTATTATTATAAATCTACTCTCTAAAATAATATAATGTAATTTAATATTGATTTTGCATTTTGAATTGATAAGAGAAATATATTTCATGCACAGTTTTAGACAAATATTTTTGCTTAAGTCATGATGAATGTTTCTTATACCAATGAGAAATTTATATATAAAATTTATTTATTTCTTAATAATTTTTCTAGGGATTTTTTCACATTATTATGTGTTAAAAAATAAAACAAACAATATTGTCGATTCTTTTGATTTTATTTATTAATCAATATTTAGATCAAACAAGTCTTCGAAAACAATTTCAAGCAACATTAAATATAACTGAATTATATTCATAGAAAACATCAAGTCAAGAACTTCAACAATCATTATATCATTGTCAAAATTTAACAATATACTTTTATAATCAAGGATAGTGAGCCAAATAAAAAGAAACTTACATAATTAAATACAAATCCGAAGGTGCTGTATCGGATTCAGTGACATAGTATAGAAGATCGTTTGGACAAATAAAAACTCGGTGCCTTCAGTTTTAATTTAAAAAAAATTATTGATGAAGTTAAATAAAATGGGAAAGATATATGGAAAAACTTTTGGGAAGGGACTTTCCGGACACACTATGAAAAATGTGATTATTGAGATGGTGGTAGAATAACTTGTGTGGCTTAAACGAGAGCTAGTTGCTAGTTGGAAATCAAACGTTTTTTAATCATTGGATAGCCCTTCGTTTGGTCTATCCAAATCCATAAAAAATTTCCTAATACCGTTAAAATTAACAGAGAAATAGAGCTCGTGCTGAAAAAAAAGAACGCAAAAAAACCACGAAAAACGTTTTAAAAGCCGATAGAGATGATCTCGTTTTGAATCTAGAACACCTATGTAATCAAAGTTGAAAAGAAGGCCATATACACGGTTTCGTAGAGAGAAATTTACTCTATGAAATGAGATATTATACGAAAAGATTCTGATAGATTATTATGGAGAACATGATCACATACTAACTAACCAAATTTTACATGAAAAGAATGTTTCTCTTGAACACAGTTTTAGCAGATCCATTCAGTGTCGTATTTCATAACTTTTTAGCGGTCAGCTAGAATTGGCTAACAATATGGATTTAGTTGTTTTCGATGATGCGCTTTCATTTAGAATTAACAAATATAGGGTCAAATTTTTCAAGAGTATGGCTATTCTCGATAGAGTCATGGACCGTCTCTTAATAATCAATGCAACCAATGAAAATCGTTGACATGCTGTCAAATTGTCTGAATAAGCTCGGCCTGCAAATTCAATAACAGAGGTAGTTTTAGTCGGACAGCCATCAAAGATGAATATTATTTAGATATTTAACATGAAAACATGATATTATTTTTAATATAAATGCAATTCAGAAACTCATTATAAAGTCTAATAAGGACAGTAACAATAAATTGAATCGAGTTAGTTTTATTGTTTCAGTTCGTCGAATAATTATTCATTTTTATCAATAAAAAAGTCTTTATATTCATGATCATTCAAAGTGCTTAACAAACAAATGAGTTTATTATTTGTTCAAAAAAAAAAAAAACAACTTTAATAGTTTTTTCCTATAACATTACTAAATTTAACGCATATTTTAAATTGACCTATTGATTTATGTACACTTATGGTAGATTGGTCCACAGTTTAGAGCGAAAACTTGATTTTTTTTCTAGTATTGACCTTATTTTAATCTTTGTCATTTATTCTAAGCAACAAAAGGTATTTATTATACAATGTGTGTATAATTATTTAGAGTTAGATGACCATAGACACGTTGTATTATCAACAACTTTTGTTGCTTAGAAAAAATGATAAAGATTAAAATAATATCAAAACTGAAAAAAAATCAAATTTTCGTCCTGAAATATAGACCAAAGTACTATGATTGCACATAAATCAATAGGTCAATATAAAATATCCATTAGAGTTAACAATGCTCATCAATATCTATTTGTTGATCAGATATGTTCAACAAATCTTTCCCACCATGTTCATTGTCCTCGCAAAAGAGAAATCGTTCAGTTCTAGCAAAATTAGGCCGTTGGTAGAATAAGTAATTGGAAATTTCATTAATACTTGTATTAATTGGTGGAAATAATTTATTATCGAGTTTTTGTTTATCAATAAATATTATTACATCATTTAATTGAATAGAACCAAAATTTCGTAAAAAATGCTGACCCAAAAGACAATAATCACGTATTTTATTGTTAGTCATTTGTGGAAAATGTGTAGTAAAATCATCCATGAATTTTAAAGTATTTTTAATTGTATCTTTTTCTGGATCTGAAAATGGTATAATATCTGTTTCAGCTAATATTTTCATAGATCGTTTATCAAGTGAAAATCTAATGTAAGGTAATTGAAATTGTAATTGTATAATATCAGCATGTAAATTGCATTCAATTTTACTTGATGAATCATTATCTTTACATGGTTTAATATTTAAAGTAGTATCATGGATAAGATCAATTCCATGTGCAGTACCAATGGTCCACGTATAATGATCAAATGGAAAATTTTGAATTAAACGATAAATATCAAAATTATTTTCTTGATTCATTGGTACCCAGGTCGAGGGTTACGGATTCTATATACGGTCGTATACAATCGTATATGGTGTCGTATACGACCGTATACATGCCATATACGCTCCGTATACGACCGTATTTCGCCGTAATACATGTGACCGTATTACGATCGTATATGGTCGTGATCGTTTACGGAGAAATACGACGAAATATGGAGATCGTTTACGAGCGTATATACTATGTATACGACCGCATACGTAGCGTATATGCTGTGTATGCGATCGTATATGACACCGTTTATCCAAAAGATATTCATCATATTACTGCTTATGTAATCACAATAATAAAACAGATAATTAATAATATAATCATAGGACCTATTATATTATAATAATTAACATAATAATAATAGTAATGATAATAAACGAAATAATATAAGTATTTTATAAGCACTATTTTTATTTATCATTGTCATATTAATTATTATAATATAATAGGTCCTATGATTATATTATTAATTATCTGTTTTATTATTGTGATTACATAAGCACACATATTAGCTATTTCAACATCAAGTATTATACTTAATTGTAATAATTATTATAATTAAAACTATTATTGATTATGATTTCAGGAGAATCGAAAGCTCTCTATGCATTAGTATATTATATTATGTTATATAAGTACTGGATATACACTACAAATAAATATTTACAAAATATTTATATTATTTCATTTTTTAGTATTATTATTATATTAATTTTTATAAATTCGTCCATTTAAAAGTTGCAATATTATTACTCAAAGATTTCTGAATTCATAAAAATATTTCATAATTGAAAATATTCACTGCAAGATCGAATCTCTTGTTATATGAATTCACAACGATCGTATACGATCGTAAACAATAGGCATTTATCTTCGTAAACGGAGTATCAAATATTACTTTCCCGAAGCCCCGTATATTTTCGCGACTGTCGTATACGGAATCCGTTTCTTGTCCTTCTGCTCCATATACGATGATCGTGCACGGAGACCGTTCACGGTCTCCATTTATATCCGTTTATCTCCGTAAACGGTTGTTTACGACCGTGCATGTTCGACCTGGGTAACGGGAATAACGACGAATTTGAACCACTATCTATTAATATGTATTCTATTGGTATACCATTGTATGAATTTTGATTGCTTGGAATTAAAAACCGATCACGGCCATTTTTAACTGCAAAACCTGAAATGTAATTATTAATTAAATATTGATTTAACCTAAGCATTGATCCGGTGATTGTTGTACCACCACTGGTACTACTGAACATTTGTAATAAGTATAAGAATATTTTTTCTGAAATAATTGAAAAGAAGATCTTTAAATAGCATCAATATGCTTTATATTGAAGCATAAAATCGTGCAATAATAGGAAAGGATCTGATTCAAAATCATCAAGATTTTATGCACTCTAGAAACATGATAAAATACAAGTACTTTAGCAGTATACAAGTGTCTTGATGTTAGTTTATCAAGACCTCATTCTTTTTGTGAATAAAAATTTTAAAAAAAATGTCGGAATTCAAAGTGCTCTCTGGAGGAAGAACGGACAGCCACGCTGAGCCAATATCTAATGTTTAAATAATAGTTTTCAACAAACTTCAGATGCATTTAAAACAGATTCATTAGCTACCAATTTCGCTTTAACTCAAGCAAATGAACTTTGCTTTACAATGCATTTCTCTACATATTATGGGACACGTATTCTATGGATAGAAACAAAACAGAATATTAATACTTCATGGATAGCCAATCAACACACGAAATATGAAAAATAAATATAAATGCAAATTTGTTTAATGTAATGTGTCAAAGATAATTAAGGTAAAGTTTAAGGTGACTTTTTTTATCTTTTCGAATGCAAAATTTTGAGTATATCAACAACAAAATTTAAACGAAATAGAGGACGCCACCATATGGTCAGAGCAATATATCATTGGTTTATAGATCGAGAAAAAAACTTGTATCGGAGTTGTCCATGTTTATGTTTTACCCAGTTTCTCTGTTTAGCGTTAGCCAAAATAGAATGCATCATATTTACTCTTTCCAGTTCTTTTACTAAAGAGACAATCTCAACAATCTACATTCAGCAGAGGATAAAATATATGTGATTCAAGAAGAAATTTTTGAATAGTTGAAATATCAATTGTCACTCGTTCTATGAGAGTAAGCATCATTGTTGATAAGGCGAAATGCTGATAAAAAAGTATGCATGTGCCAAATTGAACCATAGCAAAAGAAAAATGAAGCTAAATCAGCTCGGTCAGTTTGTTTCAATATGTTACCTCAATGATCTAAGGTTGACCAATTCAAGCATCGATGTAGACCAAACGTTTAAAAGACCGAGAAAAATTCTTTTAGGCACATTTTTTTTGTACTTAATAAACTAGGATACTCTTGATGAACCTTGATTATGTTACAATTTTTAAAGAAAAATCTTTTCTTCAAAAACCCAACTTTCCTTAGGATATTATTTAAATTTGCCTTAAATAGAAGGCAAGAAATCCGGCTTACTACAGTGGTGAACTATTCTATCCCAATTTAATAGTTTATTCGATTATATAATCCAAAAGTTAATTGCAAACTAGACTTTTCGTTTAAGTTATATAAAATAAATTTATTTTATAGATAAATTCACAATGTAGTTGAGATTGGAATAGTATTTTACAATTTTGTAATAAGAGATACATTTTGTATCTATTAAGAAAAGTTTGTTGATTGAGAATACGATATATGTCTAGCAAATTACTCGGGGTAGTACAACGTCAACATTTAGATGTTGATCGCTTACTTCAATTTTTTTCCCTTCTTTTCCGTGCACCATCTAGTCATGTAATAACTTTTTTTTCTTATGGCTGTCAGCACCTTAGGGGTGAATCGGCCGGTAAACCCAAGCTTTAAATAAAAAAAAATCCGACCCACCTTCAGTAGATTTTTCTATATTCTTGCTTTCTATTCAAAATATAAGTATAAGTCCTATTATTTTAATAATGTATTTTTATTTCTTTTTTCCTTGTTGATCTTTTCAGTCATCTGTTGGTGCACTAAGTCAACTATAAATAATTCTTGCTTGAGTATCAAGACCAATGGCAAGAACAATCATTGTAGCAATACCTTCCATAAGTGGCTTTAATCCTAATTTCATCACAACCTAAATCATGACACAGAAGACCAAATGCTCAACCTCTAGTTAGAAAAATAAAGGAGAACCGATATTAATTGTATATGGTCACAATTATAAGAACTAGAAACGATGCCATCTGAAGAGTTTCTTCAGCAAGCCTGATAAGACCCTTCAGTAAGGTCGAAAACGGTCGTGGCTGCTATTCTGTATAATCAAAATTAAAAAAAATAGGAGACAAGAGTACTGATATGATTGCATACATTAACTAACATGTAGTTAAAGCGTTGTTCAATACGCATCTTTAATGTCTATTTCAGTGTTAAAGTGAGTATTTGAAATGTGAAATTATTTTAAAGAAATCTCTTAATTCATTGGTTCATTTGAGAGTCGTTCTATATTCGATTCCATATCAATTCGATGTTCATGCCAACTGGGTAAACATTTCTCATAGATAGCTAGTGCTTGTTTGTAATAATCGAGTGCTAATTTTGGTTTATTGAGATGCTCGTAACTTTCACCAATGCGAGAAAAACTATTACCAATCTCTACTTGATCTGGTGGTAAAAATTTCATACGCATCCAACAGCAGTTCATTTCATATGTCAAGGAGAGTTCATGATAATTTCCATTTCTTTGAAGTTGACTCATATAGAGTAGAGTGTCAGCAATTATAGGATCGTTGATAGGTAAACTCCTTTCTCTGATGCATAGACATCTTTTGCAATATTCAATAGCACGATCAAAATTACCTATTGCATTCCAAATATTCGCAATCTTTTGTAGACAATTAGATATTTTAGTATGATTCGTGGGACAATATTCTTCGAACATAGATAGTGCTTGTTGATAAAAATTAAGAGCATCATCATATTCTACTTGTTTAGAGAGTATGTCGCCTATTTCTGTAAGATTTTTGGCAATCATAAAATGATCAAATGGTTGGTTTTCCTTCCGAAGTTTTAATATTCGATGTTGCATGTTCAGAGCTTCATGGTAGTATAATTGTGCTTGAAAAGCTACACTTATATTACTTAATACAAGGACCATGTCCTCATAGGAAGAAGGATAATCTTCTTCATAGTGTATCAATGCCTGTTGATAGAAATCAATGGCTTTATCACATCTAGCTTGCGCATACATTGTGTTACCCATATCACAGAGAATCATACCAGTATCTGTATGATTGCATGTAGAAGATTTTTCGCTAAGCGCGAGCGCTTGTTGTTGTAATCCGAACGCTTTATCATACTGTTGTTCAGAGGCGGCAGAGCGATCTCAGTCTAGGGTAGGCTCACATTTTCAGCCCATCTGTTCCTAATAGCTTACTGAAGCGCAGGTTTTTTACTTATTTATGATAACAAACGCTGTAGATTTTAGTGCTAGATTTGAACTCTGTAGAAATATCATCACTATCTAATGTTTTATCACTACGAATGAAATTTAGAACTAGCAGAATAACGCAGAAAAGTTATAAGGAAAAAGACATAGAAATTGACATAGACAAAACCAAACTGTTTATGATCGAAAAAGGTTTTTATGCTTTGATTATTTGAAATAAAGTCATAACAGGCCAGAATAGTAATTGGTTCGAAATTTTTAAAATTGTTCAGTCCGCTCGATTCAAACCTTTGACTCCTCCAGATCGATCAGTTCAAAAATCTTTTCAGATTGGTAAAAATCGGCAAAAACTGACCGGTTTATTAGGCCATATACTATCGATTAAAGAGTGAAGCTTCAAAAAACACTCGTTTTTCTATTTTTCTCCTCAGATTTTATTAATATTCAAGAGAAAATATGATGCTATAGACTTTTATTTTTATAAGTTCTCTTAACGATGAATATGCAATGTTTTTCTCGTGAGAAAAAAAGCTATATATTCATGACCTAATCGATAGTTCATAAATTTTGAATATTCTTACTTGGATTTTATAGGAAAACAACGTGTATTTCTTTTCAAACGATGATTCAAGCTCAAATCTAGCCTCTAACAAAACATGAGTTACACAAAGTGTGAACTTTATCAAGTAACACAATTTGACGGAATGAAATAAACTTCAATAACAAACCAAAACGCTTAGACGAACAAAAGAAAAAACTTGTCACTTTCGATACGGTATAATTATTTTGATGAAAGAAATTAAACTTGTTCTGGCTATATACTTTTTTCGAGGAAAATTGTATATATAGAAAATTGTCAAATTTAA
This sequence comes from Macrotrachela quadricornifera, assembly GCA_022393335.1. Taxonomy (NCBI): domain Eukaryota; kingdom Metazoa; phylum Rotifera; class Eurotatoria; order Philodinida; family Philodinidae; genus Macrotrachela; species Macrotrachela quadricornifera. Next base: position 192,390 of record JAJEKB010001366.1, on the reverse strand, counting down.
TTATTGACTGAAAACTGAGGGCATCAAGAATATTTTTTCGGTCTTTAAATCGGTAAAAATTCGCGAAAATCCATCGGACTGACTGGACCGATCATAACTCTGGAGTGGACACTGTTAGGACCAAGTAAAATTAATTTTTCAGAAATACTCGATAAAATACTAATAGAAAAGCATTATCGTCAGAACTATCATTAGTTTTTGTATTTTATTTTGAAAGCAAGATATAATTTGACTTTGTTTGGATAGCATCGATATATGAAAAGAGTAGTAGTAGAAGAAGAAGGAAAATACTCCCACCTTTCGGCTACCTTCCAGTATACTTTGATGTCCTCCAAGAACATTTTCATTAGCCGGATGTCTTTTCTACAACCATTAATAGTTGTATCTCTGAACAGAAGGCCGGTCTGACGCAGAGTTCCTCTCGCTAAATTGCTTGAGCTCCCCATACACACTGACTAACTATATACCAACCACACGGTATGTCGACAATGTAGTCAACATACGATCGGACGGGTTATCCGAGACAAACAGCCGTTAGTGACTTGTTCGGTGTTATTCTGTAGCTCATGGTGTTGATGTTTGAACACAGTATCTTGTGAGGGTGTGAAGGTGAGTGAGGATGAGGGTGAGGGTGTGTGAGGGTGAGGGTGAGAGGGGAGAGACCAAAGTGAGGGTGTGAGGATGATAGCAATATGAGAGTGAGGGGGTTAGTAATGCGAGCGGGGAGAGCAAAATAAGGAGTAGAGTTCAAAACTTGAATAGTTGAATTCTTGAATTGAACTTTCAAGTGTGATACTACTGACTTACTTTCTAACATTTTGGCTTTCGATGTTTCTACTTTCGGCATTTTTATTTTCGACATTTTTACTTTTCTACATTTTTACTTTCGACATTTTTACTTTTCTACAGTTTTACTTTCGACATTTCTCATTCGACATTTTTCCATTCGACATTTTTCCTTTCGACATTACTCAGTACATTCCGTTTTAATTATCTCAAACTTGGAAAAAAAACAAAGTCCTTTAAAAATCGTCATTTTGTAACGCTCTCTGTGACAAAACGAAACTTTCTATTAAAAAACAGTAAACAGATGGTCATGGTTCGATCGAGTGCCTACAATTTTGTCACATACAAAAAA